>BQNB010057916.1:5754-32411 GCA_026074375.1 Tanacetum coccineum
TAAGTTTATAATATTTTAAATACATCTCCCATATCATTTTTATACCCTATATAACCTTAACGATTAATTTCCATTTTCACAGTTTCTGACTCAGTTTTGTAGTCACTTTATGACAACAAATTAAATACTAAAACTGCTAATTGATGCTTCTCCTTACATTCTCTAGCTCCCTAATGAGTTGTGAGCTACTGTGATGTTTTAGAAAAAATAATATTAAGTGTAACTATTTTATAAAAATTCATCTTTACAAAGTACTCAGATTTGGACCTGAACGCGCACTGAAAAGTTTGATTTTATTAAAAATACTTAGAAACACTTTTAGACTTAGCCCTTTGAACTGAGTTTAATAGACACATAAAATATGTCCTCTGATTTTTGGCTAACCGTAATTCGAATTTTAAGTAGGGGTTTTACTCTTCGAAATCCGACCTAAATCTGACGCGAATTTACTGTTTTGATAACTTTTCTTGCAAAAATTATTTGACTAACTTCCCGACCTCAAAACCTTTCGAGGCTAGACTTTTTGGAAACTAGACTCTCTGAACTTATCAATGGACACAAGATTGATAATAAAACACGTTACCATCATTGAGATATCAATCGAACTACATGACCTAAAATTCTGCCCAAACCTAATTCCTTTTCTAACGCATTATAGACCTAACCGATTACACCAAAACGCTTATAATTTATCCCTAATCACTTCTAATTATGTTAATTACTTTGATTTATAGAAAATATAAATAAACCCTACTTCCATCACTTAATTGTTACAAGAAAACTAAAGAATATTAATTGAAAATGGTTTAAGAAAACATACCTAAAACCTTGATCTTGAAACACTAAATCACCAACTTGATCTTTGATAAAAAAAATCTTTTTTTTCTTTTGCTTTAATCGACCGGCCAAGAGAACAAAAAGGGGAGAGGAGGATTTGGTATTTATAGATTTTACAAAAGAGTTTAGATAATTACCTAATTAGAATTCTACTTAGACTAAAATTGGGTTTTCTTTTCCCCCTTATCCCCTTAAACCGATCGTCCCATATATCTATATATATTTTTTAATTATTTTTTTTAATTATTATTATTTGCATAATTACTCTCTAATTTAGATATTTTATAAAACCTTTATTTATTTATAAAACCTTTTTAAATTCAAAATTAGTTTAAATGATTATAAATAAATTTCATTTCTAATTTTATTTTACTATCTTAATAAAACTAAGTTCTAATTTATATATTTTTTAAACTAAACTTTTAATTTTACTAACTACTAATACTTAAAGATATAAATACGTATACATATACATATAAATACGTACACACATAGAATTATACTATCATTTTCATTGTCAATAAAATGTGAACAAAATGAAATACCCATATCAACCGTAATTTCAATCACAATAAGACGATGACGCTCCATGGATTGATAACCAAACTCACATAAGATCACATAAACACATAATTATTATAACACATGATTTTTAAGTCAATACTAACGGTTTGACTAACCGGCTCAAGACACGGTTGTCACAGAATCCCCTCCTTTAGGAAATCTCTTCCCGAGATTTAACTACTAGATTCACTAGCATTATCAACAAACAATTAGGGATACCTAGCTTTCATATGGTCCTCACATTCCCACGTGAACTCAGGGCCACGCTTTGAATCTCATCCAACTTTCATGATCGGAAACCTACTACTTAACTTTGCTTGCCCATACAAGGGTTCAAAAAACATAACAACTCTAAACGAAAAGAAACATTCAACTACATGAATCTTGCCCGCCTTCGAGGAAACTCGTAAACAAACCTTAAGTTGTGAGTTGTTACAAAGCTCAACATTTTTGAAGAATCGACTCGACTTCAAGTTTATTCAAAATATAACTCTAACCAACCACATAAGAACATTTAAGGGTGCCCTAAGGTCTACCAATAACCTTATGAACCCCACTTCAACTAATACTACCAACGATAACTTGCTCAACGAACAAGTGTGGATAATTCATTTACTTGAAGTCCTAAAGACATCGCTTCAGGTTTAAACGGACCTTAATTATCATAATCTTACTACATTTAACCACTTAACCTCACGATCTATAATTTCTACGGGTTCTTCAACAAAACGAAGGGTTTTTTTCAATCATAATTTCCTCTAATGGCACATACAGATTTGCATCAGCCAAACACTTCTTCAGATTTGACACATGAAACGTGTCATGCACCTCACTCAACTCTTCAGGCAAACTCAACTTATAAGCTACAAGGCCGATCCTTCCAAGGATCTCAAATGGTCCCATTTACCTTGGTGCCAACTTACCATACTTTCCAAGACGTATCACACCCTTCCAAGGCGATACTTTTAGTAACACTCGATCACCAACCTTAATCAAAAGGTTTAATCCTATTACTAACATAGCTCTTTAGATGATCCCTCTCCGCTTTGAGCTTTTCCTTTACCAAAACTACCTTATTAGTCGTCTCTTGCACCAACTCCGGTCCAATCAACCTACTTTTCCAACATCAGTCCATAAAACAGGCGACCTATATTTTCTTCCATACATTGCTTCAAATGGAGCACATCGTATACTTAAATGATAACTATTATTATAAGAAAACTCTGCTAACGGTAGGTGGACATCCCAACTGCCACCAACGTCGATCACACATGCTCTTAACATATCCTCCAATGTCTGAATTGTACGCTCACTTTGTCCATCCGTCTGAGGATGATAAGCCGTACTCATATCCAATCACGTTCCTAAGACTTTCAATAACGTTTATCAATATCGCGAAAGAATTCTTCCATCATGATCTGAGATGATCAACGCAGCACTCCATATCTCTCTACTAACTCATCAATATAAAGTCTCGCCAACTTCTCCATCTTAAAATCTTCACGTACTACCATGTAATGTGCGTACCTTAGTCAGTCTATCGACTATTACTCACTACCAAATGTTGGCAACTTTGTAATAACTTCCATGGTGGTCTTATCCCATTTCCATTCAGGTATCTCTGGCTGTTATAGCAAACCTGATGGTCTTTGATGTTCATCTTTCACCTTTGAGTCTGTCAAACACTTACTGACATGTTTTGTTATATCCTCCTTCATGTATGGTCATCAATACATATCTCCAAGGTCATGGTACATCTTATCCACTCCCGGATATACCAAGTACCTCGATGTATGTGCCTCATCCATAATTAATGTTCATACACTTCCTACCAATGGATCCCATAGTTGGTCCATAAAGTATAACCACCATCTTCCTTACTTTCCATTTGTTGATCTAAACCGTGTAATCTTTCTGCTTGCTTTTCTCATTCCCTTGAACGCCTCACTCTGGCGCCAGTAATATAAATTATTTATGCCCCTTTTAACTCTAGACTGAATGTCATAAGCCATTGCTCGTAGACTCCAGGTTTTCACTCGCTCCTTCCAATTCAGTGTTCTCTCCTCACCGGATAGATAAACCAAATCGAAAATCTAATCCTAAAGATATAAACGAGAATCTCATAACTGTCGATACAAGGTCCTCTCTCGACTCTTAGGAGAGGTTAACGGTTCTTAAGGGTCAACTTAGTCAATTCTCGATAATCTACACACATTCGAAATGAACTGTCCTTCTTCTCTACGAACAATACAGGTGCTCCCCACAGAGAGTGACTTGATCGAATAAAACATATATATCAAACGAACTCAAAAGGGTTACGAGATAGCGATTAGAGTAACAAACGAATGTCGAATCAAAGACTAGAAAACATATTAAAGGATTTTGCCAATGAAAATAGACGCGGGTCATATGTCATAAGAATCCTTAAGAGAGTGATAGAATATCTATACCAGTAGGGAACGCAAATGAAAGACTCAACAAAACGCACAATGAGAAAAGAATGATACGTATCAAGATCGATAAATGGGTAAGACGATATTCTTATACCAATAATCGACTTTATCCGAAAGAACCAATTAAACATTGTTTTCATAGAGAATATTTTAAACATATTACTCATTTTAAAATATACAAGTCATCTTATATAAGAAAATAATTTTGGATATTTTAAGTCACTTTAATTATAAATATTCTTAAACTCATTCATAGTTTTTATAAAATCAAGAGTTAGTTATATAAATGTAGTATCTCGTCTTACTCGTATAAAATATTTAAAACATACTTATTAGTGTAAATAAAATAAAGGGACAATCTTATAAAATTTGTAGGAGGTTTTATTTCGTAAAGATTATATTATAAATAGTTCTGACAGCAAACCAATATCACATTGAATTCATAAAATCGCTGTAGACACAATTTTTATAAAAGTTTAAGACATTTTATAAAAGTAGTATCGCCCTAAACTTACCAAAAACAATTATTTTCCTAAACGTCTTCAAAGTTATTTCAAAAAGGATTTTCACACTTTATAAAAATAATAGCTCAATCAAATGACATCGTAATGTCAAAAAGGATTGTAAAAATACCGTAAGGACTCTAACACAAATCTATTGTTTTGAAAGAAAAAGGTAGTCAAAAGACCCATATAACCAAAATAACAGTCGAACGAACACACACAAATGAAATTCATGCAAAGACATTGCAAACCAAACCAAAGGCGCAAAGACTCATTCGTACTAACGATCAAAATAATAACCATATTAAATCAATCGATACAACATGGTCGAGCAAACAAGTTATAAATACCAAGGATGTATAAAGAAGGATTAAATATCCTTACTACTTGACACGAACCAACAGTGCACAATAAAAACAAACTAATATTCATACAAGGAAGTCAATGCAATCAAGGAAAAAACAAAAAAATTAAAAACCCCAAACGAAACATACCTGTATCCAAAGGAAACAGATCCAGATAATCAATATATATCACGAAACCGAATAGGAAAAATAGGACATCCGTACCAACATGGTATGAACAGAGGATGCTAAACTTAGAGTTAGCTATCCGAACGAAATGTCAAGCAAACGAACCAACTTAAGAATCACCACAATAGAACTAACAGGTATCTGAGGTAACCGAAAACGATATATAGAAGGAAAGCTTACTAACTACGCAACTATCCATAATACATCCATACATAATACATCTCACACTACTACATAACAAGCAACAATGATCAATGCAATTATGGTCATAAGTCTACGTGTGTGACATCTTTATAATTATGTTGGCTACCATAATTATAATTGCATCTTTTTCCACATGCATACTTACTTCCAAGACTATACATCTCAATGATAACGCACATATACCACATAGCACATATACACAAACCCAATAAGCTCATACATGATGATCCCCTAACAACATATAATATGAAATCAAATCGACCGAAAGAAAACAGAAAGTCACTTAGTGCCTGAAATACGAAATATATGGAGAGAAATAATTGATAATCACAAATGCGGATCGAGAATAGAAGATGAAATAAACTTATGCTGGACCTCACTTGGGTTTGACTTTGCTTTCGCAGAAGTCACCTGACTCCGCGGGTCCAGGCCTGCTTTGAGCGTTCGACAAGAGATTTGAGTCGGGGGGGGACGGAGGAAGAGGAGGGGGGACGGAGCGAAAATCGGAGCGGCCTCCTCTAATGCCTCCCTCCTGGCGGAAATCACTTTGCCTACGACCTTCTAACTACACCTTCCTACCTTTAGTTCCTCGAGAGGATTTTCCACTATTAGGCCTCTCTTTGAATCAAAGCGATCGAGTAGCCCGTAGGTCGAAATAAAACTCAAAGAAAGCAAGAATACAAAAACGCCTGGATAGCTAAACACATAGATTCCATTATGGTTAGAGAGAGACATGACTAAAATAATAAGGAAGGGTATATACTATTAGATCCCAATAATGAATGAGTATATATATATATTATAGTAGTAGACAAATAAAGAAAAATTAAAGCTTTCGAATAGCGAGAAAGTATAGTAGATACGTACATAAACACTTAAGCCCTAAAATGCAACTATATGAAGGACTCCTAGGTTATAGTCTAGGCTCGACCACCTACTTCTCTATAACCAAAGGCTCTGATACCAATCTGTCACACCCCGCCAAGGCGAAAACACGAGGCGTAACTTCATGGATATCATCACAACACAATGGTGTCAACAATAAAGAATCACTACATGCATAACTAAATATAAAAGACACGATGTGTCATGACAATACCGAAAACAAAGGAACTGCATCTTGTATTAATGAAAAAGGGGTCTCATCAATACAAAGACAATGTCTCGCAAACCTATTAAAACTAATAACATTCAAGAATTCATGCAAATAAAATATGAAACAAAATCAAATGAGAACATCTAATACCAGCCTAATGGTCTCTCTAGCCACTTTTATTAACTTCAACACCTTCATAACGCTCACCTGAAAATGATGCTTAAGAACGTCAACACAACGGTTGGTGAGAGTCATAGGTTTACGACACACAATTCAAACTTTAAATCAATTACTGTGATTATAAAAACAGAACATGGCAGGACAGTTAAGCTAACTATTAATTCATGCCAACATGCATTAGTCGAAAATAATCGCCACTGTCTTGAAGGAACGGAACGTGTCCCCCGATCCAAACCACAAAGTTCACTACAATCATGGTATAGAACATTACCCGAAGTCATCGTCTCACAGTCATGGGTAGAAACATTACCCGAAGTCGTCGTCTCACAATCATGGGTAGGAACATTACCCGAAGTCATAACATTTAGCACATAACATATAATAGCTACATAAAAGTCCATGCGTCGACTAAACCACATAATCACAACAATTAAAACATTTCAAAACATAGTTTGCATCATTTCCATCCCAAGAAAACATAGTAACATAGGACTATGAAACTCACCTGATGCTCAGCTACTTGACAAATTCTTGCACACAATCTAAACACAACAAAAACACAAGTTACACTCGGTTAGGCTAAATGCCCCAACCAATGTAACAATCATATGATGGACTTTTAAACCTTACACTAAGTTTATAATCCTTTAAATACATCACCCACATCATTTTCATACCCTATATGACCTTATTCGTTAACTTTCACTTTCACAGTTTCTGGCTGAATTTTATAGTCACTTCAGGACCACAAATCAAATACTAAAACACCTAATTGATGGTTCTACTTACATCCCATAGCTCCCCAATGAGTTATGAGCTACTGTGATTTTTTAGAAAAAATAATATTAAGTGGAACTATTTTATAAAAATTCATCATTACAAAGTACTCAGATTCGGATCTGAACGCACACCAAAAAGTTTGACGTCCTTAAAAATACTTAGAAAATGTTTTAGCGTTAGCCCTTCGAACTGGAGTTAATAGACACCTAATATATGACCTCTGATTTTTGGCTAACCCTAATTTGAATTTTAAGTAGGGGTTTTACTCCCCGAAATCAGACCTAAATCTGACCTGAATTTACTGTTTTGACAACTTTTCTTGCGAAAATTATTTGACTAACTTCCCGACCTCGAAATCGATCGTGGCCAGACTTTTTGAAAACTAGACTCTCTGAACTTATCAATGGATATAAGCCTCATCAAAAATCACGTTACCATCATTGAGATATCCTTCGAACAACATGACCTAAAATTCTGCTCAAACCAAATTCCTATTTTAACGCGATCTAACCCTAACCAATTACACCAAAACGCTTATAATTCATCCCTAATCACTTCTAATTAAGTTAATTACTTTGATTTACAGAAAATATAAATAAACCCTAATTCCATCACTTAATTGTTACAAGAAAACTAAAGAAGATTAATTAAAAAGGGTTTAAGAAAACATACCTAAAACCTTGATCTTGAAACACTAAATCACCAACTTGATCTTGATAAAAAAATCTTTTTTTTCTTTCTTCTTGGGTTCGACCGGCCAAAAATACAGAAAAGGGGAGAGGATGATTTTTGGTAATTTATAATTGCTTTAACAATAAGGTTTTAAGATAATTCCAAAATACTTTCCTAACTAGATTAGGACTCAATTTCTTCTTTTGTATGTCTGGTATCGTCTTTTCTTTTCCTAACCGGTGACAACATCTCCGATTAACCCTTTTTGTATATATAAATTTTTTTATAATTATTTACATAATTAACCCTACCTTAATTTTTGATATTTTTTATAAAATGCATTATTTATTTAGACATCCTTTTTAAAATATAAAACTAGTTTAAATGACAATAAAAATAAATTCCATTCATATTTTAATTTTCCTAACCTATTAACTAACTAAAATCTAATCACTAGATTCCTGACTTAATTCTACTTACACAAATCCTATACTTAAATACTAAATAATAATACTACACAAAATAATACGTACAAAAAAAAAATCATACTATCATTTCCATTGTCACAAAAATGTGAACAAAATGAAATTCCCACAATAACCATAAATTCAATCAAAATGAGACGATTACGCTCATAGATTGATAACCAAACTCACATAAGATTAGATAAACACATAGTTATAACACATAATAATATACTTAGGTCTACACTATCGGTTTGACTAACCGGCTCAAGACACGGTTGTCACAATTATTGATGAGATGATGACAACACTAGCCATAAGGTCCTATATATACTACTAGGATGGCCTTGGGGTATTGAATGCTAAACTTGGGGCCAAAGGTTCATAAAATGCCAGGCACAAAGACTCCAGATCCTTCTTGATCGTTCATGGAGCTTCAAAATGCAAATGAAGGAGATGACGCAAACGAGCCAGGCGGCTCGTTGCTTCAGCCGGGCGGCTGGCCACGCGTCCCAAAATACAAGTTTCTTGATTTCGCGTTTAAGCTTCCCGTTTTGAGTTTGTCTTGACGGTAGGTCATTATAGCTTCAAAAAACTTCATTTAACTCATTTCCTCGTGACATGGAAAGCTTGAATTGATTGGTTTTGTTTTTACTCTTGAAATGCTTCTGATCTTTGCTCTTGATCTGGGATTCTTTGTACTTGTATAAAACTTGATTTCTTTGCTACTTCTTTGCTTTTCCTGTATTTGGCTACAAATTAACTTGAAAACACACTTTGGTACAATTAAGTAACAAAACCATAGATAAATAGCCAAATAACATATACAAAAGTACGGATAACGCGACTAAAAACATGTACAATTTGAGCGTTATCAAATCCCCCACACTTAACCTTTGCTTGCCCTCAAGCAAATCTAGAATCTAAAGAAAACAAATCCACATGGTGCATGAGAATGATTAGAAAAATATGATGCAAGTCTTCCAAGTACAAGTACTAGGAAAGACTCATCGATTACGCCTTATTGGTGAAAAATCAAGATGTTTGACAATACCCTTTGATTTTCTTGCTTGATTTACATTTCTAAGCACCTCACGAAAAAGGAATAAAGTATAATTCACTCATTTTATTATTTGGTGGTGGATTAAGAGAAATCACACTCATAGCTTAGTCATGACTAGATTTATTACCATAAGCTCGTAAAAGAAACAAAACAAAACAGATGGGGCGTAAGCACCAAGTGTACACATCTAAAAAAGCAGTTTATTGGGTTTTATTATTTAGGCTTCGGGTTCAATGGGTATGGATAAGGCATGGGAATGTTTTGAGTGAGGTGTGTAACCAAGTAACATAAGCCAAAAGTCTACAAACCAAGCGTCGCTAGCTACCACATTTCGCTATTCATATGAATTTTGAATGATGATACACTTTGTTATGTATATATAAAATAAAAATATATATTATATATATAATATATATTATATATAAGTTTTAGGATCAAATAAGAAGTTTCTTAAAAAAAAGGATAAGAAGTAATTAAAATCGCAAAATACCGAGATGCACCTGACTTAAATTAGACGCATCTCGATATATCTTAGATGCATTTTAAACGCATTTAAGCTTTTAATTAGATGCACATACATATATTAATGCAATTCATGATTTCTTCCATGTTTTTTTTGTTCCCTGCACAGTGCTAAAATCATGAAAATCAATTTGCACAATCTACACATTCAAATTAACCTTTCGAAACTCTAAATGGGTGCATCTTAGTATGAATAGAAAATGCATCTATTGCAAGTCGTTTGCATCTCAAATGTGTGTTTTAGGTCACTTCTCACCTACTTCTTATTTTAATATACTTCTCACACTGGATTCCCTCAATATATATATATCTAAATATATATATATTATATATTATATATATATAAATATAATATATATATATATATATATATATAAAATGATATATATTAACATTATATATAAGATAGAGGAATGAAACATATTAATTCCCTTGCATCCACTCCCATGTCATAATTCCTTGTCCTCT
This sequence comes from Tanacetum coccineum, assembly GCA_026074375.1. Lineage (NCBI taxonomy): Eukaryota > Viridiplantae > Streptophyta > Magnoliopsida > Asterales > Asteraceae > Tanacetum > Tanacetum coccineum. The sequence goes on from BQNB010057916.1 coordinate 16,094, forward strand.
TTCAATCCATATTTTACCTCTATTTTTATAAAATTCAGATATGTTTCTTTTTTATATATAAATAATCAATTTTTTGGATTAAATTAAATATTTTGAAATTCCTAGTTTTTTTTTTAAGAATTAGTCCTTGCAAGATTGAACTATGCTGCTAATTCAAACATAAACACTCAACCAATGGACTAAGCCAGTAGTTCTGATATAATGAAAATCAAATATGCTAATGTTGTCTAAAAAACATAAGAGTTAAATCTTAGAATTTTTTATTGATAATTTGTAACATTATTTTGAAAGATAGTGAATATAAAATAAAACCGGTAACGTTTGTTTTCTCAAAAAAAACGTGGTATGAAACATCGCTCCTCTTTTCTCAAAACCCTAATGATGAACGTGTTATTTTTTTTAGATTGGGTAGGGTTTGATAGGATACGGAGCTGGTTTGGATACAATTAGCAATTATATGTTTTCACAAATATTGTAAAATTTCTAATTGCTGGTTTGCAGGTTCGTCTTTATAGCTATGTAAGTTTTTAGATTTGATTACTGCCACTTTTTTATGTATTTAGATACAACAGTATTTACGATTAGATGCATATCAGTATAAAGACGTATTAGGTTTTTCATAGGTACTTTATAATTGAATATGGTTGATATTTGATTTTGTAGATATGGAGATGGTGAGCCAACTGATAATGTAGCTAATCTGTAAACCATATTGTAATGTTTTAGATTGTTTGTGCTCTAAGTTGATCTTTTGATATCATTATTATGTATATACTTCTAATGTAAGTCAAAATAATGTAAAACACTATTTCTAGAAGTTCGATTTATCACATATATCTCTTAATGATTGCCATTATCAAAGAAATTTATCGGTAAGTCTTACAATTGTCTCAGCAAAATTAAACACAGTATGGCCCCAACAGTAATGTTTTTCAAGAAAACCGTTAAAACCAATATTATTTCATAGTAGTCTAATTTATGAAAGAAACTGATTCAAAATGATATTTTTTTGACTTTTTACTCAATTTTCATTTTTCAGGTTCCTCTCTTTATCTGAATGCTTGATATGCTTAACATCAACTGCACCCCATTTGTACATGATTTTAGGACATTAATATTTTTAAGCTTTATTTTCAGTTCCAAGATGATGCCAAAATAAATGAAGTCAAATGGTAGCCTAAAAACTAGTTCAGCCGTGGCTTACAACTGGTTCGAACAATTGCAAAAGCTTAGACTTTTTAAAAATTTAGCCTCAACTCTCCACTGATGAAACTTCACATAAATGGGGATGATGAAGAATAAATGGAGATCATTGATAGTCATGCAGGCTATTTAAAGGGGTTGTTTGGACATTATCGTTACTCGTGAATCAACTCAAGTTATTGATCCGGAATTTGCTTTTTACGAGCCAATAGGATTCGATATTCGTGCTTTTATTATAAATTTGCTTTTGGCTTATTTTTCACAGGATGGGCATGCAACTCAAGGGAATGACAAAAAAGTATGTTTTGCTTAAGATATGCTATATTTAATGGTTTCATACTTTTATAGACATCCAGTTATTTGTTCTGTTGCGCCATTCTTTCATATGAGATTATGTTTTCGTAAGGCGAGTATTGTTAATGCATAAATCTAAAGGATGGATTATGGATACATTAGAAGACACATGGAATCTCTTTCACAATTTTTTTAGCACACTTTGGAATTTACACTAGGAGGGGCCTGGCGAGGCATACCTACACTATGAGCCATGTATAGGTCGGGAAGTACTCGCCAACAAGGTAATTAATTGACAGATAATAGTTTAATATAGGCATTAAGTTGCTCAACTAACTATGATGACAGTAAGCATATATCATCTTTGGTTGTTGAAGCATTGAATGATATGATATCCATTTTGATTTGGAAAACAATAACCCAATACTTTTTTGTTGTTTTCCGAGAAGCTAAAGAGGGTGTCTGGGATTGCATATGTTTAGCTTACACTTATTATTAAGCACTTTCTATGCACCTCCATCAATGCTTATTTCAGCACAAAGTTAGCAAATAAGCAGTTCAAGTTTTTACATTAAAAGTCCAAACACCTGGAAAATTATAATCCCCGACACCCTCTTAGATATGACGGACTGACCAAAATATCATGCAAAAAATATGAATATGTTGACTTGCATTTAAAATAGTTTCGAGATTGAATACTTTTTTAGATTAAAATAGTTTTAAGATTAAATAGCATTGTTTATCCAATTATTTGGTTGCTTTTTAACACCCCCAATTTAACACGTAGTGGGACCAATAATTGGGTGTTAATTCATAGCACAAAATCATAAGTAAATAAAGAACGACTCGAAAGAGACGTTTAAAACATTGTTCCATTCTTGAAATGAGAGTGTATAGTTGTCCACAAGATCGTCACCATAAAATAACATAAGTTTTAAAAGACATCAACATAAAGGTTTTGAAGAATGGAACAAAGACAAGTTTATGAAAACTTTTGCGCAATACTCCTCGTCCATGCCAAGTCATTATCCTTGATTACCTGAGATAAAACATGCTAAAAAGTCAACGAAAAACGTTGAGTGAATTCATAGAGTTTATACTCCTAAAATTCAAGAACACAACATTATTAATATACACAATACCACGATAACTTGAGTTGTATACACCAAAGCTACTAGTAAACATTACATTAATATTGCCCCCAGGTCAGGTATCTTTGCCTCATACCTATTTACATCTTGATACAATATGTCCGTACATTGGGTGTTCCCGCAATGGATGCATCCCCAAACACCGAACCGGGTTGTCAAGCCTATAGATCTATTAATTGTAACAGCGGCTACCCATCATAGGTAGTTGACGGTTCACGAAATTGGGGTCTTTTGGCAAATGCTACTCATGCAATCAAGATATATATTCGGGTCCAGCATACCGAAAACAACTTGTGTTCAATTTGTAAAAACTAGCATGTATCTCCCTCACGGGGTTTATGAAAACATTTAAAATTTATAAATGCGAGGCTATGAACTCACCATAAGGGCTAATAGATCAGAAGTGAGACGAATCTTCAGTCGAGCGAGAAATACGCCTAAGCACCACCTAAAAGACGTGATGCGACTTAGTACGATAAAAAGAAACAATACGTAAAAATAGAACAAGCGATCACGAGATATGTTTCCAAGATATGTATGGCATTGCACAACGACTTAGCTCTAGTATTTTTATCCTTAAATTGACAATCATCCTGAGATTATACATAATTAAACATCCCCTAAGTCTCGCTTATTAGTTTCAATTTTATTAATGTGCACGCTTAATCTCTTTATTTCAGAACTAGGCGTTGGATTCTAAATTCTGTTTTTACCTAATTTCTCAGACCCATATCTCCTAGCCTCAAAATTTCTCGAACATGAGGATAACTCACTAGTGTAAATTCCCTTAGAGTCTAATTTTCTTCTAGAATGTTAAATAAACAACATACTCTCTAATTGTTTTTACACAATTTTTAGAAAAACCGTTTAGTACATGACAACCAAAACCAGAATTATCCAAAAACAAAACCCCTTACGGAAACGGCTATGAATTCTAAACCGTGATAGCTATTGAAGTGAATCCTTTTGAGGTGTTAGAATAAAGTGTCTACTACTGATCCATGTTTTTAAATTTAACATTTTAGTGGAAAAATCTGGTGTTTCACTTGTTTTCCAAACGGCGTTCCAGAGATCGACTTGTTTCGCGCGACTCACAAAACGACCCAAATAACTCCCGGCATTCGCGAGAAAAATCGCGCGAATCTACACCAAACACCACATTCCCATATTCAGTTCACACTGCACGCTTCACACACACTAATACAATTCTACAATCCCACCCAGAAACGAGAATCTTACACACTAACACACGACTCCAGACAATCCAAAAATTATTTGAAACAACAACGTTTAGATAAGACCTAAATCTCTGCCCCTACAAACTAATCTTTAAATCCCAATCAAAACACATCCAAATCATTATTTATCCACATGCAAACCATAATATTTTGTCACAGCATAACAAACTTGGATCAATAAGATCCTCAGAATCATCATAAACATGAATTTCTAGATTTAGACATTCAATTGCATGGATCAATATCAAAAAATAATCAAAGAATAAGAATTAACCTTACTAGAAAATGGTTTAGGCAAGACAAACAAAACACAAGAAATCCTTTCTTGTTGGGGTTGAGTTCGACCCAAAGAACACTCACAATCCTTAACTCACAAAGCTACAATACCTAGAAGTACCAATACTCAGATATTTAAACCAGCCTTAACCAAAACCTTTCAATAAAACTTCAAGAACTTCTTCAAAACCTCAAGAAATTTAACCAATGAAATTTACCACACAAACCACCAATTCTTCAACTACAACAACACCATTTCTTGATATACTAACCCCTCACAACAACACTCTAAATCAGCCCCTAAATCTTACAAATACAAGGTTTCTTGGTCTTCAAAGGTAGGTTATAACATAGGGAACAAGATTGTGTAAGAGTTATAAGAGATTGCTTTTAGAAAATATTTATGCAATGATGTCTTGTTTTCAAAAGTGTTTGGTCAAGAGAGACGCCAAAAAGGGTGAATATCATTTTTTATCAGTATTGGTGAGTAATGGTTTAGACTATTGATTTTGTTAGATGTCAAACATGCATCGCAAGAATGGGTGAAGGGGGAGAACACTTGGCATAGCAAAGTGGATCCCCTTTGCCACCCCTAATGAGGTGGTGAAGGGTGAAAGTTATTTAAATTTTGGGGTAAAAATTTTGTGAAGGTGGGGTAGTTTGAGGCAAACGGACTTGCGAAAAATAATTCTGAGAGTTAAGGCGAAACACGAAGGCGAAAACGATATGGACAAAAATAATTTTTGCATTATTCAGGGAATATTTTTCTGAAAATTAAATAGTAGGGTTCAAGACGAGTAATAATTCTAAGCATGGCTCGTAAATAATTAAAACGACGATTTTAATAAAACCGACTAAAAGTAATAAAATAAATTCTATAAAATTTAGAAAATAAAAGTAAAGCTCGGGATAAAATAGTGACCTTAAATACGGGGTTTTACATCCTCCTCCCCTTAAAGGAGCGCCGTCCCGGTGCTCAATTCGCCTTATTCGTCGTATGGTTACTTGTGAAGAGATGAGGATACGGCCTTGATTTAGTGTTTGACCTGATGGTCCATGATTTTTACAGGATCCTCAATAATTTGTAGCTTGATGACTAGACAAAATGCATCTAGTGGAAAGACATGGTTTAATGAGGTAAACGTCTCCTCAGGTTCAAGATGCAAAAGGTGATATAGCTTGCTAACGTGTTCGAAGGGTTCAATAAAACAATTAAGCAAGATAGCGAACGAATATTGAATAAATAATAGTTGATCCATGAAATGTTCGCTTTTTGGGAATATAAGTAGGAAATTGATTTTGATAAAAATTTTGGCGACTACTCCCAGCATAGCATGGTCCTTCCTGAATTATACATAGGTGATCAGGCTTTGTATAATTGAGGACTAACGATGCAATGCTCATTTTCATCAAATTAGTGCTATATATATAATGGTATTAAATGGTTTTATAATGTAATAAAATAGTTCATAAGGTGAATGCAAAATAGCTCATATGATGACAACAAGATAGTTTATAAGATGATAGTAAAATGGTTTATAGTGTAGTAGCAAAATGGTTTATCGGATGATTCTAAAAATGTTTATAAGATTTTAGTCAAACGATTTATGAAGTAATCTAAACAATTCATAAAATGAAAACGAAATAGTATATAAGTTGACAATAATTTAGTTTATAGAAAATCAGTAAAATAGTTTATGAGCTAACAATAAAATGGTTTATAAGGTGACATCGGGGTTGTTTATAAAGCGATAGATCTTAGCAAGTATAAAAAAATGTTCGAACAAACGCAGAAGTATTCAGAGAAAATGAACATGAAGAGCCATTTGTTCCAACAGATCGCGACATACGGGATACTAAGAATAACAAGGGTAACCCCCCCCCCCCTATTTTTTAGAATCTAGACAAAAGCAACAACGTAAAAAACGAATTGAATCATAATAACAGTTGATAGAAGTAGGACATCAAAGGTATCAAAACATAGCCGCTCTCAAAAGTGACATTAGTGTAAATGATTGCATTCGAAATCGACAAATTGAACGTAGAGAATCGTTTTGTATCGGCAAAACTTAGGGTTGACATCTTGGCGGTATGCCTCTCCAAAATCACATAAAGTAGCTAGAAAAAGAATGAGGTGTTAATGAGCCAGAAACTAAGAAACACGGCGCTGAAACAACAAAAAAAGATAAACCCTTCATTTATCTGATAACGACTCACACAAAGGAGAAGAATACGATTAAAAGGAATCGATTGAAGTTTATTAACTATAAAAGAAGCAACACTCCATAAGAAAATCCACACGTGCGTCCGAAATATTATACAGTGCTCTCACTAATAGATTAACTCTCGTAATAATTTATGCCACTGTTCCAAAAAAGTTTTTTTAAAAAGTTTGCTATTTCAGTGAAGTTTCTTATTTTTATGAAAGGTTTACAATTTTTTTTTAGAAAGTTCGGATATTCGGAGACACTAATATTGTCTAACATAAATATTACTTTTTCCATTAACATCGACACCCCAATAACCAAATGCTTAACCTTATTTCTGAAGTTATTTTTATATATACAAAGTTTCTATTTTTAGGAAGTTTCTATTTTTTAGAAAGTTTCCTATTTTTAAGTAAGTTCGGACTTTTCGAAGATTATTCATTCGTTAAATAAAATATTATGTCCCGTTAATACCGACCCATCCATTATTCCATATACTATTCTTATTTCCACAATATGTCTTTATAGTATATACAAAAAATATATACATATATAATATCTTATTAATCTCATATATAATATAAAATATATAATATATAGTATATATATAACATATTAATATACGAAATAAATATATATTTATCGAAAATAGATTTACGAAATTTTAATCATAGACCCGAACGTAACCCATTAGATTTTATATATCATCTAATAATCTTCGTTAACATTTTACAAGCTCAAATGGACTTTAAAACGGTCAAACTACATCTTTTTGACAAAAATCAGCAACTGTTAGGAATAAATCTTCACAAGACTTAATACTGCCAAGGTATAACTAACAATACAATAGCTATTTTGTTGTTGTATAACAACCTACAATTTTCATCAATGAACTTATCCATCTATTAAATTAGATGCACTGAAAAAACCATCTATAATATATATATCACCTTTTTACAAACAGGGAAGAATTTTGCTTTATCTCATTTAAGCAACGTAACTTGCAATCTCTAAAGTCAACGAGCTCACGCAACCTACCTAGCCCAATTCCCATCTATGTTAATATCAAGTTAAACATCCTAAATAAGACAAAGTCTATAGCTTAATATCAATTATTTGACCAATGTACATTATTCCATTTAACGTATCTTATTCAAAATGTTATTTCAAAACAGCATTAACGTTAACGATTATATCAAAAAACTATGCCCCTAATTATATTTAATGTATCATATAAAAATGAAATGTGCAAGCCTCTCAAAGCATGTGTACAAGTTTACAATGCACAACATACTTGGAATATTTTTTTTTTTCCCCTCCTAAATCAAGTTACAATTTTCTAAAGCCCAATTGTACAAGGCTATTCTTGCCTAAAAACCCTAATTATGGTCATTTAAGCTCCTAAATCTATTTTAAACTTTTACCACCCACTTTAGCACAAGGGTAAAAGCACATAATGCATGACTTCTAAACCATAAACCTAAACCCTAAGTCATCCTAAAACCCTAATCTAAAACCATAAACCCTAAAACCCTAATTTCACTTTAAACCTAAAACTAAACCCTAAACCTTAAAACTAAAAACCTTAATCCTACACCCTAAACCTTAATCCTAACACTAATCCTAAACTTTAAACTATCACTAATCCTAACCCTAAACCACGTTTTAAAACCCAAAAACCCTAAACCGAACCAAAAACTAACCTGTCACCCTTTATTTCATTTTTACCCATTTTAAGCTATCAAGCACCTCCATGACATCACCACCATGTCACCAAGCACCTCCATCACCTCCTTGTAAGCTACTTGTAAACAAAACACCTCCTTGTCATTCTTCTTGTAGTCGTGGCCTCCAAACAACCCCCCACCTCTTCATGGCTAGTTCTAGCTTTCCTTACTTATCCTACTAGCCCCTCTTAGTCATCTTAACTAGCCTTGACACTAATCAAACCCATAACTTGCTCACCAAGGGTCTTTTACTCCTATAAATAGCCAAAACATACACCTTTTTCATTTCATCCCACACATCTTATCTCATACCCTTAAATGGAATTCTAGCCTTCCATAGCAACAATAGAAGATCAAGAGAAGTCCCTAAGCTCATAATAGATGCTAAAAATCAAGAAAAACAAAGCCTTGAAGTCGTTACTAGGCGTACGAACCCGAAAACCCCATTTCGACCCATTTCTAGCTCAAGTAAGCTTAGATCTTGTTCCATAAGCTTATATTCTGTACAATAATGTTCATAATACTCTTAATATCATATATGAACTCTTGTTTGAAGCTTTGAATCCTTAAACCCATATGTTTTTTGTAAAAACCCTAAAAATAACCAGTTTTGATTTTCTAGCTAACGGATCCTTTTTTTAAACTTTTGTTATGTTAAAACTTCTTATTTTAGCTTATACCAATAAGCTATAACCTACAAATATCATTTGGAATCTTAAAATAACATTGCATGGCTTTTTGGACTTGTTTTGGAAAAGTTTCCATGCATAGGGGTATATATCAAAACTTTCTGAAATTTATAACTAAAGGGACTGAAAATGTCTTTTCTTAAAGTTATAACTATAAGGACCTATTTTGCCAAGTTTCAAAGTTAAAGGTTTAATATATATATGTATACTTTTTATATAAAGGACTAAACTTGTAAAAGTTTATAAACCAATGGTATATATTGCCAATTTTGCAAACTTATAATATATTATATTTTTATATATTAATTATACAAATATATAAATTATTCTAGCTTTTAAAGAAACTTAAAACTATAATGTATCACATTACTAGAGAGCTTCATGTAAGGGGTTTCAATTGGGTATACGTTTTGACGAGTTTGTTGGATTTACGAATTCAAGTGTCCTGGCTCCTTAAACGTTTACTACATGACCTCTGAATTATGATGGCCCGAACAGTGATACAATATTTCCATAATAAATCCAATCAAAGTGATATTACATTATGACATAAAACATATCCAATCAAACTAAGACTTGGCATATTACCCAGGTTGTGTGACGAAGCCGTTACTTTCATTTCATATACTTTTGCCATCAATCAGATTTCCCTATACTGTTAAGGTGAGTTCATAGCCTCGCATTCAATCTTTTAAATGTTTCATAAACCCGCGAGGGGGATACATGCTATAAACCATGAATGCAAGTATTTTTCTGTATGCTATCCTGATACATTATTACCTAAGTCTTTACTTTTGCCATTAAGTCCCCGCCATCATGAACCATTAATTACTCGTCGGGGAAAGCGCGAATGCTGTGAATAGATCTATTTGGGACTGGACTCCCCGTTGGTGTACATATACTGTCGGTAACCAATAGCACACATTTGAATAACTTTGCGGGTGTTTGGCAAAGACACCCGTTGGGGCAATTATTTGTGGTTATTGATTAACCTAAGGCTTCGGTGTCATGAGCTTAGGGAAATAATATTGTTTTCCATGATAATTATACATGCATGTAATTATTACAAACTATGGGTGTATAACAACGTAACCCACTATTGAACTTGTATTCAAACTACTTTACTTAAACCTATGAATTTCACTCAACCTTTGTGTTGACTTTCTAGCATGTTTATCTCAGGTAACTAAACATCTTATGGCACGGAGTTGCACGGACTTGAAGATGGCTAAACTGTTATCATTCAAACTTTATGTTTTCATGTAGATTTTGGGACCTCTCTTTTATAAAAACTCTGATGAATAAATGAATGATAACTTATCTTTTAAAAACGTCTCTTTCGAGTTGTTTTCTATGATTATGACTATTGTACTATGAAATAATACCCCATATTAGCTTTCTCTGCTATATGTCAAAAATGGAGGTGTTATATTATTAAGCATTCATATTTGGATGTTAGAATTGTTGTGGCTTCTTGTCTTTGTGAAGTAGCATGAATAATTGTTAAAACTATTATTCAGAACAATAACAACTTCTTGAATCTCAATTCAAGAAGACAATAAAAAACAATCCCAAATCTGGTCTCAATCAAACTACAAGTTACCACAACTAATTTGGTGTAACTCTATTATCTAAATTAATAATAGTCTTACAAACACAAGAATCAAAGAACAATAAGATCAAGATGATCTATAAATGAATTAGGGTTTCAAAGAGAGGAGCATATGAATGAGAGAAGAGAGATTAGAGATAATGAATCCCTCTCTCTATAATTTTCTTTATATAGCAGCAACACTTTCCAGGGTTGACACATTAAGTTATCCATCTTTCACCGGCTTTTCAAAACCAGCACAAAGATGAAAACCTACAAAACAAGTTCTAGAAATAGCAACATTAGTCCATGTACTTTATTTCCATGTTAAAGTTGTAAATTAAACATCCCCCCTTAACTTTAATCGGGAAAACATCAACCAAACCTATTTTTAAGATAAGATTTTCATGTTGATTTTTATCAAGACCTTTGGTTAGCTGAACAAATCTTTTTTGTTTCAATAATACTTGAAATAATCTTATCTTTTATAAAATGTAAATCAATGTCCAAATGCTTAGTTCTTTCATGAAAAACAGGATTAGCTGCAATTTTAATTGCAGCTTGACTGTCATAATGAATTTTAATAGGAATAAAATGTTCCCAGTTTAGATCTTGTAAAATTTTTAAGAGCCAAACAGTTTTTGAAGTGCCAGAGGCTATGGCTCTATACTCAGCCTCTGTAGAAGACTTAGAAAGGGTTTTTTGTTTTTTGCTTTTCCAAGATACTAATGAACCATTAAAAAAATGCAAAAGTCAGTAACAAATTTTCTAGCAACAACACACTTAGCGCCGTCTGCATCTACAAATACTTCAAGAGAAGTATTTTGGCTTCTTGAGATATGAATACCCTTACCAGGACTACCTTTCAAGTACCTAAGTACTTTAAGAGCAATCTTAATATGAGATTTCAAAAGTTTATGCATGAACTGACTTAAACCATTAACAGAGTAAGCAATATCAGGCCTTGTGTGAGTAAGATAGATCAGTTTACCAATTAACTTCTAATATTCAGTTATGTTATCAATAACGGGATCAGAATCAGAAGGTTCACTAGTAATAAAAGCATTATGCTCAAGAGGAATAGTAGAAGGCTTGCAAGCAAGTAAACCAAATTCAGATAAAAAATCTAGGCAATACTTCCTTTGGGACAGGCAAATACCATCACTAATATCCACAACTTCAATTCCCAATAAATACTTAAGTTTACCCAAATCCTTAATTTGAAATTTAGTTTTTAAAAAACTTTAAAATTTCTCAATTTCATCAACTTTATTCCTAGTTATGATAATGTCATCAACATAAATCAATAAAGCAACAAAATTCCCTTTCTTAGACTTAGTTAAAAGTTAATAATCACTTTTACTTTGTTTGAAACCATTTTCAACTAAAGTATGGGTTAACTTGACATTCCATTGCCTAGGAGCCAGTTTTAACCCATAAAGAGATTTTTTCAATCTACAAACCTTTTTATCATTAGGATTAAAAATCCCACAGGTAAATCCATATACACAGTTTCAAATAAGTCTCCATATAAAAATGCATTATTAACATCTAGTTGAAACAAAGGCAACTATTATGCACAGCAAGATTAATCCAACATCTAACAGTCATAATTTTCACAACAAGAGAGAAAGTCTCATCAAAATCTATTCCCTCTTTCTGATTATACCCTTTAACAACATATCTAGCTTTGTATCTTTCTGTTTCACCACTAGATTTATATTTAATTTTGAAAACCCATTTTCCACCTATAGATTTTCTACCTTTAGGAAAATCAATAATTTCCCAAGTATCATTATCATATAAGGCTTTTATATTTTTATTCATTGCCTCAACCCAGTGTTGCTCCTTACAAGCTTGCCAATAATTTTTTGGTTCAAAAGCTTTATTTAGTTAAGTGGTAAAACAAAAAAATTCAGAAGTAAGGTTTGAGTACCCTACATATTTTTCAAGATCATATTTAACTTTTGAATCAACAACATATTCATTGTATTTGTTTGGAAATACCGTAGTTCTTTCAGACCTTCTCAAAGGCTGATTATTTAAATTTTTAGTATGTTATGTGGTTTGATCATAAACAACATCATCCTCAGACAATGCAGTATTATGATCAGAAGTTACAGTCATCTCATTCTCATTAGCAGAACCATTGGAACCTTAAAGGAGCCCCACATCTCCCTCAAATAGGTCAATTGTTGGACTGCTAGGTTGAGAAGACTTACTACCATCACTCTAATCATGTGCATTTAAGCTTATATCATCATTGGATGTGTCAGGACTCTCATGAACAACTTCATCAAAGAAGTTAACATGATCCAAGCCCTGACTATCATTTTCCACAGAATTATGTTTAATCTTGAAAGGAAACACATTTAAAAAAAACTTAACATCTCTTGAAAAAATAAACTGTTTTCTTTCGAGACAAAACAGCTTTTACCCTTTTTAAAAGAAGAGTACCCAATAAGAACACATTTCTCAGCTCTGCTACTAAACTTATCATGATTGTTAAGAATAGTAGCAAAACAAAGACAACCAAAAACTCTTAAGTGTTTCAAAGAAGGTTTTCTATTAAAAACAAGTTGGTAAGGAGATCTTCCATTCAGTACTGAACTGGGCAACCTGTTAATCAAATAACATGCAGTAAGAAGACATTCAGACCATAAGTTAAAAGGAATTCCCCCTAAAACAGAAGAGATCTGGCGACATTAAGCAGATGCCTATGTTTCCTCTCTACAATACCATTCTGTTGAGGAGTGTAAGAACAAGATGTTTGATGAACTATGCCATTGTTTTCACAAAAAACATTAAATTTTTGATTAACAAATTCAGTTCTATTGTCACTTCTAAAAGTTTTCATAGTTTTCTTAAATTAATTTTTGACCAAGCAAAAAAGGCATACACATAATCAAACACTTCTTAATTGGTTTTAAGCAAATAAACCCAAACAGCCCTGGTGAAGTCATCTATAATAGTTAAAAAAATATCTATGGCCATCTTTACTAACAACTTTGTAAGGCCCCTAAAGGTCAAGATGCACAAGTTCACCAAGAATAGTGGACTTGTGCTCACTAAGAGGAAAAGGTTTTCTAGTTTGTTTAGCCTGTTGACAAATATCACAAGGTACATTATCAGATTTATTTTCAAAACAAATATCATTTTTTAAAACAGATAGGACTTAGTATGAAGGATGACCAAGTCTCTTGTGCCAATTATATTTAGAGTTATTAGAAAAAAAAAAGTTGTTGAAACCCAAATTACCTTTCAAATTATCAATATAATACAACCCATTAACTTGTCTACCAATCCTCATTATTTTCACATCCATCAAATCCTGAGATATAAGAAAACATTTTAACTCATCAAACCCAACAATAAACTTGCTGTCTCTAGCCACCTTATGAACAAAAACAAGAGTGACACAATACTCAGGTACAACTAGCACATCATATAAAGTTAAAAAAATTGGTTAAGACAAGCTTTTCTACCTTAGTGATCAAATCCTGAGTCCCATTAGGATGAGAGACTATGATTTCAAGATAGGAAATGTCAATAACATTAACCAAGTCTTTATCTGTATATGTTAAATGCTTGTTAGCACCTGAGTCAAAAATAATACCAGCCTGCCCAAGAGCAGACCTAGTACCATTATTTGAGCAAAAAAATTGTTAAATTTTTTATTGAAAAATTTGTTATTGTTTAAAATAATACCTGCCATATTGGCTTGAACACATTTCCCTTTGTCATTAAAATAATTTTTTTGATTAAAGAAATAGGTCTTGTAATCTGTTCATCAGAGAAAGAAGAGGTGGAACTAGATCCAACAAAGTTATTGCTATTCATAAATCTTCTATTAAAATTCTGGTTACTCTGATTAGAATTAGAAGATTTATTCTTTTTTCCAAAATCACTAAGATACCCAATCAGCTTAAAACGCGTATCAATAGTATGCCCATTAAAGCCACAGTGTTCACATACCAATATAGGACCACCATCAGTCCTTCTATTATTACTAATGTTAGGTCTAGAAACATTGTTAGGTCTTGAGGTGTTACCAAAGTTTTGAGACCTTTGAGTACTACCTCTGTTGTTGACACTGGAGTTGAACACGAAAGACTGAACCCTTTGAGAGGACCCGGCTCCTGAACCAGTGACAACAGCTCTGTGAGACTCCTCACTAGATATAAGGACATAAGCTCCTTTAGCATCAAGTAAAGGGTCTCTAGACAAAATATTACTTCTTGTTTTCATATAAGAATCATCTAAGTCCATTAAGAACTGCATTAATTTTATAAGTTGATTATGCTTCTTAAAATCCTCAGCAGCATGACAAGTACACCTAGGAAGTTAAATAAGGGCATCAAACTGTTTCCATAGAGTACTTAATTTATTAAAATACTCAGCCACAAGAGAACCATTTTGAGTCAAAGAGTTAATTTTATGGTGTTGATTAAATTTACAGAACCATCAACTCTATCAAATGTTTTCTTCAATTCATTCCTAACTTCAAAGGCTCTTTTTGAAAAAATTTGACCCAAAAACAATTCTTCTGAAATTGAGTTAAGAATCCAACCCATAACTACAACATTAACCATGTCCCATTGTCTCCCTAAGACCTTATCTGTATATGACCTCCTACAAGTATTATCAATATACCCAGTTTTATTTCTACCTTCAAGTGCCAAAAGCATAGCATAAGACCACACATTATAATTCTCAATACCCTTTAATTTGATAGAAACAATAGTCAAAGTAGTAGAGTCATTCGGATGTAAATGAAGAGGATGACTTAGGTCTAATTTACTGATAAGGATAACAACATTATTAAGGTCAGTCTCATCCTCAGAGTTATGCTCTGAATTATGAGGGGTATTAGGCACATAATTATGAACAGACATTATAACAATCAAAAAATAAACAAATACACAATCAGGACTCAACACAAACAAAGAACAATAGTTCCCAGGATTCCTTCCCACTCAGGGTGGTAGGTCAAGGGCATACACATTAAAGAATCAAAAGATAAAAGGAAAGAGAGGTGTTACAGAGATTAAGCAGCGGAATCTAACGCCTTACAACACCTTGATTCACTTAGTCAAGGTTTTAATAAACCCACAAATCACTTTGAATAACTTAGTCAAGATGAAAAATAACCCAGAATCATAAATCTCACATCAACCAGAAACCCTAATTTTCCAATTAGGTAAAACCACCTCAAATCCTTCAACCAAACACGAGACCACCAGATCTATCAATTAACCACGGTTAATTGATCGCAAGAAGCTTTCAGGCAACTTAAAGAACCAATCAATTGATAAAAGATTCAATTGAAATACACTGTAATTAATAAAAACCCTAATTTTTGAAACCCTAATAATCCTAAAAACGAATCAGAGCAAGATTTTGCAACCTGGCTCGGATACCATGTTAAAACTATTATTCAGAACAATAACAACTTCTTGAATCTCAATTCAAGGAGACAACAAAAAATAATCCCAAATCTGATCTCAATCAAACTACAAGTTACCACAGCGGTGTAACTCTATTATCTAAATTGATAATAGTCTTACAAACACAAGAATCAAATAACAATAAGATCAAGATGATATATGAATGAATTAGGGTTTCAAAGAGGAGCATGTGAATGAGAGAAGAGAGAGCAGAGATAATGAATCTCTCTCTCTATAAGTTTTTTTATATAGCAGCAACACTTTTCAGGGTTGACACATTGAGTCCTCTATCTTTCACCAGCTTTCCAAAACCAGCACAAAGATAAAAACCTACAAAACAAGTTCTAGAAATAGCAAAATTAGTCCATGTACTTTATTTCCAGGTTAAAGTTATAAATTTAACAATAACTGCACCAAGCTGTAACACCCCCATTTTTACATATAGCAGCGGAAGCTAATCTGGGGTATTACTTCAAGGTACAACAGTCATAATCA
>BQNB010057917.1:0-32643 GCA_026074375.1 Tanacetum coccineum
AGCTTTGGGCTTTTGTAACAAACACTTTGCTAAATCTAATGTATCGGTTTTAAACGACACTTTTAAAGGTCGTTCTTATATATCTTGTGCTATTGATATATGAAGTAACGCTCCCAAATCCATATTCCGTTGCGACCTATTTTGGGGGTCCTTTAACGTCCTGAACATTCAGCTAACTCACTGAAGAGCATACCTGCTGAAGGTTCAAACTAAAAAGACTCACTGATGAGTTAGCCCACTGAGGATACATCCCTTGATGGATTACTCCCTGATGGTATCCTTCAGCTTACTACTCAGGGAGTACAAAGCTGAAGCCATCAGAATGATGAATACAAACTTCATCAGTGACCTGAATTCCCTTTTACCAATATCAAAGTCAGGGTGTTCAGTGACCTATGGGAGTACGCTCCGTACCTCCAGTCCCATTACCCGATATGAACCGAACCCACAATTAAACTAAATTTCTAACATATGGTGGAAGTGCATATTATAATAACACTAAAAATAATTAGACCCGTACAATTAGGAAGAACTCTAAGAATTTAAAATGCTTGAGAAGATGATCAACATGATAAGAAGATATACCTTCGACTATTTCTAAAAATAGTTTCCGACTCATACAACAACGACGTCTAAAGCATATTCTAGATATTTTGGATAATCACCAAAATAGTTACGCATTAAACGTTTTTCCGTATCGTCACCGTCACGGTATATAAGACTTCGTGAGGTTGAACCTTGACATTCTTGTTGCATCAATTGGTGACACTCGATAGGTTTCGTCATAAACCACAAGTCGGTTTCATCATCGGCATCTGAAAGGTTTTCATACTCATCATCGGCATTCGGATTCATATTTTTAGTTTTTGTGAAAGTGAAAATGAAAGTGTTTTTTTATGTTAAAATGGTTTGTATAAAGGTGTTTATATAGAGTGAAATTGAGATGTTTAGAAAAAATATATTGTATAAAAGTTTTTTTTTAAAAAGTGAGTTACCGTTGCATTTGCAACGGCCAAAAAATTAAATTTTCTACAAAACACTAGTTATCTAATGAATCACCTAACGAATGCATTCCGGCGAGCCTAGTAGTGTAGTAACGACCAATCAACGAGAAACCACGTTGGATTCACGAGGCTGGTGCGACCGTGTGCTCTTACGACTAGACATGTACCTAAGTAAAAAATAACAATGAGCAATCTCTCTCGGATCATCAATGAGGAAGGTTTCGTCAAGGTTAAGATTCATTATGTTGGAGGTCTGTGGTTATGGTTACACTTCCAATCCATAGAGTCTTGCAATGCTTTCAAAAGTAACACAAATTTGAATTCATTTTTCTCACATATCAAACCCATTTCTAAGAACTTTTATGTGGATGAGAGAATGGTGTGGGTTGAAATATCAGGATTACCATTGTGTGCTTGGGGATCAAACACATTCAAAAAAGTAGCTTCATCAGTGGGAAAGTTTATGTTTTTCGAGAAGGACGAAATAGGAGCAATGAGTTTGGGAAGAGTTTGTGTTGCTACAAGGCACAAGAAATTTATTTCTGAAACAACGAAAGTAATTATTCATGGGGAGGAGTATGATGTCTATATACACGAATTGGGAACTTGGAATATAGATATTGAAGATTCCGATTCTTATACCTCTGAAACCGATTCCAAAGTAGATGAAGACATTGATATTGAAGAGAAATCTGTAAGTGAAGAAGATTTAGACGAGGTTCAACATGAGAAAAAAGAGAGGAAGCTGTAGAAGAGAACAATGAGTGCGACCATCAGGAAGAGAGTTTTCATAGTAACATGGGAAATGAGAAAATAGCAGTGGAGGAATTAGTTATCGATAAGGAGGACAAGGAGAAAGCAGAATCTGATTTAAGCCGTCCCTCGGGCTTTGAACACTTCAAAGAAACATGGAATGGTCCAACAGAAAGCTCTCTTCAATCCAAATCTAGTAAGTGCTCTACTTCCTTTTGTAAATTCCGAAAGAAAAATATTAAGGGCATTTCGGTTATCCATGAATTGTCCAAGCTTATAGAGGTCGGTGAAAAAATGGGATATGATGTAAGAGGGTGCCACAAATCTCTACATAGACTAATTAATAGTATTGGAGAATCGATTGTGGACAAATGAAGGTGCTTTCTATTAATATTCGGGGTACTAAGTAGAGGAGAAAACAAGTATGGATTAAGGAAATATGTTTCAAGAATAATATTTAATTCTTAGGAATTTAAGAATCCAAAATGGCCCGACTCGAACTTTTTTGTTGAAAGCTCATGTGGGGTAACTACGTCTTTGATTACCAATGTTTTTGCTAAAGATCAAATTTGGTGTGATGATCGGTTTATTATTGTTAAAGGGAAATGGGCAAACTCCGATGAGGTGTTCTTTATGATAAACATATATGGACCTCAAGAGCCATCCGAGAAAATGTCTTTATGGAATCGTCCGCTAGATTTCATTGCAAACCATGAAGGGCAATATGTCATTTTTGGCGATTTTAATGAAGTCCGAGACGAAAGTGAAAGATATGGTACTGAATTTGTTCGTACTCAAGCTCAGATTTTTAACTCATTTATAGATGACGCAGGTTTATTTGATATTCCTCTAGGAGGTCGTAAGTTTACTTGGATGAATAAGGCGGGCATGAAGATGAGCAAACTTGACCGGTTTCTTGTATCTCACTCACTCATAGATTCATTTCCTGATTATAAAGTTTCTGCTCTTCCTCGCGGGTGGTCGGATCATACTCCATTATTTCTTCATCACGAAAAGGTTGACTATGGACCGGTTCCTTTTAAATTTTTTCACTCATGGTTACAACGTGACGGTTTCAATGATTGTGTTGTGAATGCATTTACTGAATGCTCTCATTGAAACCTTCGGGTGACTTTTCATGATAAGTTGAAAGCCATTAAACAACATATTAAAGCTTGGAACCTTCTTGCAAAAAAAATAAGGAGGTCTCTCGTATGCACGAAGTTAATTCCAGGCTAACAGTTATCGATGGTAAGATTGATTCTGGTGTAGCTTCAGAGGAAGAGAAAGTGGAACGTTTGAACCTGATAAAAGAGTGTGACGACATTCAAAAGCTGGTGGAAATGGACACGGCTCAAAAAGCAAGAGTTAAATGGGACGTTGAAGGAGACGAAAACTCAAAATTCTTTCACGGAATTTTGAAACAAAAAAGACATCATCAAACAGTGAAAGGTGTTATGCAAAATGGCGTTTGGGTCACCAATCCTCAACATGTTAAAATGGCTTTCTACAACTTCTATAAAGATAAATTCAAGTCTTCAGATACTATGATGGATCTTCCTTCTGTTATTCCACATGCATCTCTAAACAATGAAGATAATATTGAGCTGGAAAAAATCATGACAGTGAATGACATAAAAATGGCTGTTTGGGACTGTGGTAGCCAAAAGGCCCCGGGACCGGATGGGTTTTCGTTTCTTTTTCTTAAAAAATATTGGGATCTTCTGAAAGATGATGTAGTTGATGATGTGAAACATTCGTTTGATACATTTTCAATCCCTAAAGGCGCCAATTCGTCCTTTATCACTCTCATCCCGAAGGTAGCGACACATTAAAGACTTTCGTCCTATATCTTTGATAGGCATGCAATATAAAATTATCGCAAAACTTTTAGCTAACCGATTAGCTAAAGTTGTAAATAAAGTGATTGGTCACGAGCGATCGGCTTTTATATCGGGTAGACAAATACTTGACGGTCCTTTAATGCTTAGTGAAATTATGTCGTGGTACAGAAGGAAGAAACGAAAGCTTATGATATTTAAAGTCGATTTTGAAAAAGCTTTCGACACCGTCAGTTGGAAGTATCTTGATCATATGCTTTCGAGTCTTGGGTTTGGTTGTAAATGGAGAAGGTGGATTCATATGTGTCTTCACTCGGCTCGAGCGTCAGTTTTGGTCAATGGGAGCCCTACAAGTGAATTCTCGATTAAACGCGGTCTTCGTCAAGGAGACCCTCTCAGCCCTTTCTTGTTCATTATTGTTATGGAAGGGCTGCACTTTGCGTTAAAAGATGCGGTTTCTTCTGGCCTTCTTCGTGGTACAAAGGTGGGAAATACGAATTTCAATATTTCTCATCTTTTTTACGCGGATGATGTGGTAATTATATCTGACTGGAACAAGCAAGACATGGACAACATTATAAGAATTTTGCAGGTCTTCTATCTCGCTTCAGGGCTCAAAATTAATATTTCAAAATCTCACGCTTATGGTCTTGGCGTGAGCATGGTAGATTCTGAAAACATGGCGCGAGACACAGGTTGTTCTTCTGGTAATATCCTATTTTCTTACCTTGGATTACCAATTGGTTCGAATATGAATCTGCTCGTTAATTGGAATCATCTGATCGATCGCTTTCGTGCTAAACTCTCTTCATGGAAAGCAAATTTGCTCTCTATAGGTGGTCGTTTAACCCTCATTAAAGCTGTGCTAGGAAGTATGGGCATCTATTATATGTCGATCTTTAAGTGTCCTGAATTAGTTCTCAAATCTTTAGAATCCATGCGGGCTTCTTTCTTTTGGGGAGGTAGCGGTGATAAAAGAAAATTGGCATGGATTAAATGGGATAATACTTTGGCGTCTTTTGATAAAGGTGGTTTGGAGATTGGGAGTCTAAAGCTTTCAACCTAGCTCTTCTCCAAAAATGGCGATGGCGTTTCGTCCATAACCCGGACTCTTTATGGGTTCGTGTGATTAAAGCCATTCATGGTGATGAAGCCGATTTTGACTTGGAAGGTTGCAACAGTAGTGGTATTTGGTCTTCTATTATTTCCTCCTATTCTACTTTGCATGCTCGTGATATTATTCCGCCATCTTCTTTGTGTCGTAAAGTAGGTGACGGTATGTCCATTCGTTTTTGGAAAGATAATTGGGATGGAAATGGGCCTTTATGTTCAAGATACAACAGATTATACCATTTAGATTCCAATGTAAATTGTTTGCTTGCGGACCATTTTTCCAATGACACTTGGATTTGGAACTGGAACATGCAAAGTATAGGAAGCCGAAATGTTGCAGCCCTTGATGCTATGACATCGGAAATAGGGCATATATCTTTTAACAATGGTCCTGACACATGGTCTTGGAAAATCTCTGATGATGATACCTTTTCGGTCCAAGCTACGAGATCTCACATTGATAACTGCTTGCTTCCTTCGCTTCATCCCACTTCAAGATGGTCTAACTTTCTTCCTCGAAAGGTAAATGTTTTCATTTGGCGGCTCATATTGGATAGGCTTCCGAATCGTTTTAATCTTTCTTTGCGAGGGATCGAAATTTCTTCTATTGCTTGCCCGTCGTGTAATGTTGCTATGGAATCTAATGATCATGTTTTCTTCGAATGTAATACGGCTTCTAACATTTGGCGCCTTGTTCGCACGTGGACAGACTCCAATATGCATTCCTTCTCTTCTAGCTCCGATTGGTTGCAATGGTTTGAGAATTGGAGAGCTTCTAAAGTCTCTAAAGACCGTATGTATGCCATTTCTGTGGCTACTTTATGGGTCTTATAGAGGTACCGCAATAACGTTATTTTTAATGATCACCCTATTAGAAGTGATCTTTTTGATAATATCCGTATTTTTTCATTTTCTTGGCTAAAGAGTAGAAGTAATATAGTTAGTTGTTGGAACTCTTGGCTTAACTCGCCTTTGTAACTTCTCTTCTAGCTTCTTGCTAGAGAGTTTTTGTGTTTAATTCAATCATCGTTAAAAAAAAGTAAAAAATAACAAAGTGTCCTTAAAGTGTCTTTCTTTTGCTAAATGTTTGCTGCAATGACTTTGGAAGAAAAATACTGTCCCTTTTCATAGGCCGTGGAATATGATGTTTTTCGGTTTGTTTTATGAGACAGATTATTATTTTAATATTTCATAAAACTTTTAATGATCACAAGAGCTAATATAAATAATTGAAAAAATCACTCTGCCAGTGATATACAATAATTTAGAGACATTGCAAAATTGCACGTTTCCATGATAACTAAAATAAAAAATATATATACTAGCATTCATATAAACATAAAAGAAGTATAAGAGCACAAGGTATGGTAACACCATTAACACCGACACATTAGCGTCACATCAGCTTTAACACCATAACACCAACACCCTAAAAACCCAGTTAATCATAACACCATTAACACCACTTTTTGAGACCCACCAAATTTTCTTTTTTTCAATTTTTAAAACAAACTAATAATTCGATTCTATTAATTAAAAAAAAATTACACTACTTAAAAAAAACTTACAAGAAATAAAAAAAAAATGTGAATTTGTTAAAATGGAAAACATTTCCGACCCAACCAAATATCCAACATTTCCAGCCCACTTTTTAATTCACATTTCCAGCCCACTTATACAAAAAACCATCTTCTCTTCTTCTTCATCTCACTTGCACACACACTTATTAACACACACAAAAACGCACACACACACACACCAAATAAACACAAACACACATACAAAAAACACAAAAACACACACTAAAAGCACAAACCCACTTTTTAATTCGAAAAAAAAAGAAAATGGTTCGTTGTCGGCGTTAGTGTGGCAACGCCGACACCAACGCCGTTGCCCAACGCTGAATGGCGGTATGGAAACGCCACCAACGCGAAAGCCACGTAAGCATAACGCCGGGGTGTGCGTTACCGTACCCAGCGCTCTAACTACGCATCGTACCAACTAATGATACTCGGCAATTTTGACATCTTTTTAGTTGATGATCGGATTGAAATTCGTACAAAACTGGATTACCTCTTTTATTTCTAGTTTATTCTAAAAAGAAAAACATATAGTTAGAATATTGAGGTACAATAGCATTACTTAAACGTATATTCAAGATTTTATAAATATCAAATATTTCTCACATATTAAAAAACAAATTTCAATAATTCATTTTTCTGTTGAGATTTTTTTTAACTAATATTAAAATTAAAATTTTAATTACATCTATATTTTTATAATTAAAATATTTCATGAAACATCAATCGTTAGACAAAATAAATTATGCCATCACGACGAATAATTAATTATCTTTCAATAAACGGTCATTTTAATATATTTTTGACAAAAAAAAAATTTGTCCTTTTTTTTCATGTTTTCTTTGTTGTATCAAAATTCGAATGACATATCACATGTAATTTACCACTAATATCGAAGTTCGAACACTAAACATTTATACTAAAATTGACATAAGTATTTACCTATAAATCAAAGACTTTTCCCGATTTTTTAATGAAAAATACACATTCATGGCTTTTCAACCATACATCACACATCTTATTTGAATTATATATTATAGCAGTTTATTTATAAAACTTCTATAATAAATGTGAAACAATCATATTTGGTAAAAATCACATGTGAGTGTTTTTATCAAACTTTGACGAATTAACTGCACTAATCTATAATTCGAAATATTTATATCTATACTACTATATAATGCATTCGGACATTCTAAATATAGAAGTCTTAAAAATTAAGACAAAAAACATTTCTTTAAAAAGAAAGTAGCTAGCCATTAGTCAATGCACTAAGATATTACAATTTGACTCAAAAAATCTGTAATAAAACTAATTAATTCAGTATTTGTAACAGTCAAAATTGAGTCAAATAATCTTTGTAACAGCCTCGTAATTAAATGACTTGAATTATATAAACTTGTAACAACCCTGAAAAGTAAATGTTTTCAATTCTATAAACTTGTAACATCCCTTTAATATTCATACACAAGCTCAATTACACCACACTCTCAAAACTAAAAAAAACATAGCCATCTTCACTCTCTCTAGAAATATGCTCTCACACACTCTTTAAAAATCCCTCGCCGCCAGTACAACAATCATCATCACTACTAATCAAGATTCGAAAAATAAAAGCATCAGAAAAAGGACAACGATTTACCAACGAAACCATCAACTCAAAACTGGTCAGATTTATAAATCCAAACAAAACACCAAATGATTTAGCACCAGTGTTATCAATATCCGGTTTTAGCAATACCACCCAACCACTTAAACTTCATCAACACACCTAAACACAACTGATTGAAACCACCAAATAACCAAACTAGTTAGATTCGCATATTCAGATGATGGTTGTGTCGGATATTTCGGTTTGTGGTGGTGATGGTGTTGATGGCCGTGAGTTTAAATAATAGTGGATATAAAATACTTTGCATTGTTATTGCCTAAATTTATTTTTAATTTTAATTATTATTTATTTGTACAATTATTGCTAAAAACGTTTAACCGGATAACATGTGCTCACCGCAAAATATAGTTACAGGGTACCCGTCGCCGCATTACGCGGATACCCTGCAAGTTATATATGATTGTGCTTGAGAAAATATTAAAATTAGTTAGTGATATTTGGTAGTTTTTCCTGAATATTTGATTGTTCATAAACTTTACAACTAAAAATATTTTACAAACACATGAATCAACAAATTATAGAGTGAGGTATTATTTGTGTATTAAGAGACTTTAAATTTGAATTTAAACATATGATTGAAATGTTTAAATCTGATTCCATCTTAATGTGAATAAGAAGGTAAGACTGAATGTAATGATAAGGTCGACCTTCGGTCGGTCGTCCCATGTGGAAGCAACTAAGGTCGGTCGTCTCATTACCTCGACCAAACTAGACTAGTCCCCCCCCCTCCAACCTTTGCAATTGTTTGGGTCGTGTAGAAGACCGAGTAAATGAAGCCGTTTCCTATAAAAAAAATTATCCCTTTATTTTCTATAAAACCTAACATCTTCTTTCCTATTTTCACACACATATACACTTTTTATCAAAAACACACACTATAAACAATATGTCTCAAATTAATTCCGAGTGTTTATTTTTCGATGATACGGATGATGAAACGAAAGTGAATAGTTTATTCTCCAGTTTTTTAATAGACGCTGCTTTGGTTATTCAAGCATCTACTCCTACAATCCAAAAATAAAAATTCCACGAAGCTATATGCCTAGAGATCGTTACAGTGCTCATGACCATCTAGTGCTAGCTTACTTTGCTAAAAAACCATTTTACAACGCCTATTTATTTCGTAAACGATTCTGAATGAACCGATCGCTGTTCACCCACATTGTTCAAGATTTGTCTGCTAACTGCCCTTATTTTCAAGAAGGGTGTGATGCTGTTGGAAAAGTTGGCATCTCTGCTTTAGTGAAGTGTACCTCCGCGATTCGCCAACTAGCATACGCTACTGTTCCAGATTCTCTAGATGAATATTTACAAAATCGGTGAATAACTTCTCGTGATTGTTTGAGGACATTTCTGTAACGGGGTTATAGAGTTATATGGCGAGGAGTATTTGCGAAGGCCTACGCAAACTGACGTCGAAAAACTCTACGCTTTTCACGAGAACAAACATGGGTTTCCTGGTATGATAGGCAGCATAGACTGTACAAAATGGTCGTGGGCTCAATGTCCACAAGCATATCGTGCTCAATTCAGTAGGGGTGATTCCGGGTCAGAGCCATTCATTTTGTTAGAAACGGTTGCCTTACAAGATTTATGGATTTGGCACGCCTTCTTTGGTGTTGCAGGTTCACACCACCCATTACCCCCACCCCCAACCACACTTCGAATAATTGACGTTAACGTCTTTACGATCAAATCCCCTGTTTTAAATGATCTTAAAGAAGGAAAAGCACCAGAGGTTCCATTCATGGCTAACGACGTGACTTATAAATAGGGATATTATATTACTGACGGGATATATCCAGAATGGGCTGTGCTTATGAAGTCTATTTCGCAGCCAGGGTCAAATGATCCATGTGAAGGCGAATAAGATATAAGCAGCGCATGGAAGCAGCAAGAAAAGATGTGGATACGACCGTATGGCTGTGCTAAATCAAAAAATTGGGCTTATCGTAAGAACTCTTGACACGGTCTAGGAGTTCTTAAAAAGATTACGCATTTGATGTACACTTGCATCATATTACATAATATGATTCACAAAGAAAAAGGAAAGGCAATCTCTCCTGACTTTTATCCGGAGGAACAACATCGTGAAGATGATCCCGTAAGATCGGCACAAGATAGGCTACGAGTTATCAGAGAAATACACAACGAAGAAACCCAAAAAAAAAATGTTGAGTTGCCTAGATCAATTCTTTTTTTTCTCATCTGATTGTTTTCGTTGTCGAAGATCATTGTCGTTGACAACAAAAGTTATCCACCAAATTGCCGCTCCCTCCTAAAGGCAAAATAAGCCATGACGTAAAAAAATGGCAAACGTCATAAAAAATAGAGGAAACTGCGAAGCAATATATACAATTATGTCGTCAAATACAAGTCAATCTCCGTGCAAACGAGCAACAAAGAAGAAAAAGAGAAAAAGAATTAGCTTCAACATTCATCCAGTTTGTCCGTATCGAAGACCCCGTTCAAACTGCGGGGGAGTGTTAAACGCATAAACTATTGGCCCAAGCCATTATGGGCTTGAGGCCCATTAGATCTAGGGTTTAGTTGCTTATTACCAAAGCTATGTTCTATTATAAATAGACATGCTTTGTTATGTAATGGAGACAATCCAATCAATATCAATTTTTATTATCTTTCATGGTATCACAGCTCTAGGTAAGATCCACCAATAAAAATTGCTATCCTCCGGTCATCGGCTATTTGTCGATGATCCGGAGGGATCCCCTTTTTTCCGCTTTATTGTTTTTATTTATTTAGGATTTTATTTTTCGTATTCAATGCATAAACCCTAAACCCTACCCGTCAAAACAAAAAAAAAATGTTGAGTTGCCTAGATCAATTCTTTTTTTTCTCATCTGATTGTTTTCGTTGTCGAAGATCATTGTCGTTGACAACAAAAGTTATCCACCAAATTGCCGCTCCCTCCTAAAGGCAAAATAAGCCATGACGTAAAAAAATGGCAAACGTCATAAAAAATAGAGGAAACTGCGAAGCAATATATACAATTATGTCGTCAAATACAAGTCAATCTCCGTGCAAACGAGCAACAAAGAAGAAAAAGAGAAAAAGAATTAGCTTCAACATTCATCCAGTTTGTCCGTATCGAAGACCCCGTTCAAACTGCGGGGGAGTGTTAAACGCATAAACTATTGGCCCAAGCCATTATGGGCTTGAGGCCCATTAGATCTAGGGTTTAGTTGCTTATTACCAAAGCTATGTTCTATTATAAATAGACATGCTTTGTTATGTAATGGAGACAATCCAATCAATATCAATTTTTATTATCTTTCATGGTATCACAGCTCTAGGTAAGATCCACCAATAAAAATTGCTATCCTCCGGTCATCGGCTATTTGTCGATGATCCGGAGGGATCCCCTTTTTTCCGCTTTATTGTTTTTATTTATTTAGGATTTTATTTTTCGTATTCAATGCATAAACCCTAAACCCTACCCGTCAAAACAAAAAAAAATGTTGAGTTGCCTAGATCAATTCTTTTTTTTCTCATCTGATTGTTTTCGTTGTCGAAGATCATTGTCGTTGACAACAAAAGTTATCCACCAAATTGCCGCTCCCTCCTAAAGGCAAAATAAGCCATGACGTAAAAAAATGGCAAACGTCATAAAAAATAGAGGAAACTGCGAAGCAATATATACAATTATGTCGTCAAATACAAGTCAATCTCCGTGCAAACGAGCAACAAAGAAGAAAAAGAGAAAAAGAATTAGCTTCAACATTCATCCAGTTTGTCCGTATCGAAGACCCCGTTCAAACTGCGGGGGAGTGTTAAACGCATAAACTATTGGCCCAAGCCATTATGGGCTTGAGGCCCATTAGATCTAGGGTTTAGTTGCTTATTACCAAAGCTATGTTCTATTATAAATAGACATGCTTTGTTATGTAATGGAGACAATCCAATCAATATCAATTTTTATTATCTTTCAATATGTATATTAGATGTTCAAAAATAAGATCTCAAAGGTTTATATTATTCAGCTAGCAAGATTAATTTTGTGTTTATTAATATGTAATCCCACATACTTGAACTGCTATATTTAATTTGTTCGTTTGTTTTTGTTAAAACAGATCGATGACAATGGATTGTAGTAACTGGAATGTTGGTATGCTCGGGCGAGAACTAGATAATATAAACTTGGCTATGATTCCAGTCTCTGAATTTATTGACAAGGTTTCTAGACTCACAACTGTTATAGAATATAACAAGCAAGATTACTCGCGCGTTGCTGCGGGCGTTAATTTTTCGCGCATTGTTGTGAGACGTTAATTTTTTATTTTTATTTTTTTTATTTTTTTTTATTTGTTTTTTCTCGCGTTTTTTTTATGTTTAATAGTGTAAGTTCAATTTTTCTTGCACGTTACTGCGGGGCGTTAATTTTTCGTGCGTTGTTGCGTGTCATTAATTCTTTTTTTTTCCTTTAATTTTGTGCGAGTTTATTTTGTCGGTCTTATATCGTGTTTAGTATTTTTCTTATGGTCTTACGCGTTGTTGCGTCGCGTTAAAATTTTAATTTTTTTTATTTTTTATTTTTTTTGCGATTTTTTTTTTTTGGTCTCATGGTGTAAAATGACACTGTTTAAGTCAATTCGGAAATGTTACCGCGGGTATTTTTTTATCTGAATGCGTCGGTACTTTTATAACATTTTTTCCTCCTTATTTTGTGCCGACAATTTTTTATTTTTTTTATTAATTTTTTTTGCGAAAATTTATTTTTGGTCTCATGGTGTAAAATGACACTGTTTTTTTTTTTTGAACGGCGACTTTTATTAAAAAAAACTAGCAAGGAGCTAGAAATTACAAAGAAATAAGAGACGGGTTTTTATACCAATCGTCCCAGCTAAACAAAGTATTGCATCTATACCGACACCAGTAATAAGAACTACAATAATTCATCAAAAAACGTTCAATACGATTTGGGATTGGCCTCGAACTATCTTCTTTTTACGTAAATTCCATAGAAAGCCACCACATTCACAAAATAAATACCTTGGAACAAGCTTTTAGTTCTTCTTCGCCAGTTTTTTCCTTATCGATCAAGACTCCATTCTCCGTAAGAGTTAATATCCATAAAAGAACGTACCACCACGATTTATTATTTAAGAAATCTTCCTTTTGCCGTGTTACAGCGAAGATCAACTGATCATTGGTTTTCAATCCCGACATCACAATTCACCAAGATAGAGAAACGCCAATATCAATACCACGTCTGGAAATGTTAAAAAATCTAGTAGTAAGGAGTTCGTCATTACCTTCCAAAGCGAAGGTGTCATTTTGTTTGGGAACATATCGAAATTCCACCTGTCTTTAGATCACTTTCGGAAGTAATCGCGAATCTATCTTGTTTCCTTGACGAAGCCACGGTAGATCACCAGAATTTGTTCAATGTCCAAACATGAATCAGGAGACTGGAGTAAGCACACTAGGGTTATCACTTTCGTTAATCTTCAACTTTGGTGAGTTCAGCCTCCTCTCGGTTGTTACGAAACGAATGGTAAAGGACTAGGATGCGCATGTTTTTGATCCTACTGTAATTTGTTTGCATGTTTTCACGAGAGCATACGCTGTGGGTGATCTTTCTGAGCTTGCCCCATCACACCACACGTCATCCCAGAATAAAGTCGAAAGGCCATTTCCCAAGTTTCTTCTTCTATGAACAAAAAGCAGGTTTAATACCTTTTCCCTCAAGCATCTTACCTCTTAAATAATATTTATCCAACATTGAAATTATTCCTTTACCCGAACATCTCATCAATCTTTCCATTGGCTCCGTGTATCAGCCTAGATAACACGAGAACCAAAGCGTAGGATCATGGGCTAAAATCTCCAAACCATTTAAATATATCCTCTATTAAGAGCATAAAGACTAAAATACCCTGACCACCGTTATCTTTAGAGCAAGAGCCTTCTCCCATTGAACCCACGAAGTAGCTTTTTTACCATAACTCTCATGGGGACCATTGGAAAGAATTTTACTTCAAGAGATTCCAGAATTTGTATGACACCTGATAGGAACTTTAAACATTGGAAATGTGGAAAAATAGGCATCGAGCCAAGTACCGATTTGATTTAACATGTGCCGCTTCCAATCGATAAATTTTCATCTTCCATCTTGATAGTACGTCTTCTAATTTCTATCAATAATGTCCCTTCCAAGATTGAATTTTTATTTTCATGTTCCCGACAACATAAGATCCAAGATATAAAAAGGAGCTTTAAGAACAAGACATCCGAATTTGGTTCGCCGCTCGAGAGACTTTACCATTATCAACTTCTGCCATGATTTTTGCTTTTGCACTATTGATTTTTTAAACCTGAATGAAACCTTATGAAAACATCAAGAACATGGATTAAGAGAAGTTATATTACTTTCGCTCCATTCACCTATTATAAAACCGCATCATAGCATAGAACATAGTCTGTGCGAAAGATTAACCAAACACCAACATCGATACCATGGAACATACCGGCATCAACCACTTCTTTGAAAATGAAAATATGGAGACTTTTCCCATGATTAATAAGAATAAAAAAGGAGATAACGGATCACCTTGTTTAAAACCTCTACAATTGAAACTCGTCGGTTGGAACTTACCATTATAATGATTAGGACCCTTTCGAAGAATGAAGACAACATTGAATCCATTTTCTCCATTTATCCCCAAACCCAAACTTGCCTAAAACATCATCAAGAAAATCCCACCTTACCGAGTCATATGCTTTTTCAAAGTCCACTTTGAAAAGAAGAGTTTGTTTTTTCTTCTTCTTACACCAAGACATGACTTCATTTAAAATAAAAGGCCCATCAAGAATTTGCCTATCTTTAATGAAAGCCGATTGAACCTCATTAATAATTCCCCAAGACATCAACTCAGTACGATTAGTTAAAATCTTAGCAATGATTTTATATATGCTACCAATGAGGCTAATCGGTCTAAAATCCTTAACAAGATTAGCATCCGGAATTTTCGGAATTAAGGCAATGAAAGATGAATTACACCCTTTGGGTAAATCAGAAAATTTTAAAAAATACCTCACCGCTTCACAAACATCCCTATCCACAAGATGCCAAAAGTGTCTGAAAAAACCAAACGTGAATCCATCCGGACCCGGGGCTTTGTCGGTACCACATTCCCAAACCGATTTCTTAATTTCATCATTAGAAACTCCCTATCCCTATCGGATCACTTTGCTCATGAGAAATCTGATAGGAAAAGTCAAGACCTATTAAGAAGCAGTAGGTTTGTTCCGGCTTACCAAAACGATTGGCAAATATGGTAGAAGAACTCTTTATTGACATAATTTCGGGTTTTCATATCCAATTACCTTCAACCATATACCCCCCTAAATATTTTGATATTACGCCTTTGGGTTATGATACCATGAAAAAAACCGGAATTCTCATCTCCTTCTACCGCCCATTTAATTTTAGCCTTTTGAGCCCTTTCCTTCGATTCTAAATTATCTATCTTTTGGATTTGATGAAGAATAGCTAAGCGGGAATTGACCAGCTCTTCATTCCCAAGCCCTCTATCAAATATCAGATCAATTTCTCTCCAAACTGTTTTTTAAGTTAGCTGATCGTTTTTCGGGGTCCCGATATTATCTCTATTCCAATTACGTGAATTGATTCTTAAGATTTCTAAGTTTATTGCATAAAACTTAGAAGAGCATTATTTCCACCATAGGGACTGTTTTCCAAGTGTTCTCCACAAGTGTTAAAACCATCCTTAAGCCAGGATGGAAAAAACGTAAAAGGAGTAGGGCCATAATCGTAACCATTTTCTTTAAGAAGATAGGCCGATGATCCGACAAGAGCCTCTCCAATTGTAACAGCTTTATGTTCGGGGCTTTCCAATAATAACACGTCTCCGAAAACCAAGAATCTATCTAACTTGCTCATCTTTGTTGCGGATCTATGACACCAAGTAAAGCGACATCCACCTAAGTTAACTTCAACCAATCCCGAATCCAAAATAAAAGAATTAAATCTATGAGCACCATGTGGATTAAAATGAGTTCCGAATCTATCAGATTTGACACGAACCTCATTAAAATCACCCATGATAATAACATCCCCGTTCCACTTATCTACCTCGAAACGAAGAAAATCCCAAAGAGCTTGTTTTTCTTTACCCTCTTGAGGAGCATACACACCACCAATAATCATAATATTCTTTCCGTTAATACTTACCTCTAGTAATCACCAATTAATCAGACACCGTTCACACTGTTTTTTGCAAAGAAGGAATTAGTATCCATACGCAAAGGATACCTCCCGATTTTCCAACCGACCTCACTTATTCACATTATTCAAAAACCGATTCCCCCAACACAGTTTCACACAGGAGTCATCAATCTTTTCCATTTTTGATTCATTATAACTAAAAATTCCTTTATTTTTGATACTAAGTTCTTTAACCCAATCTTCTTCGGCCTTTTGGGCAGGCCTTGTATATTTAAAGATAGAATTCATCTTTTACCTTCTTTTCCCTCTTGTGTTCATTGAGTTCCTTCCAATTTGCTATCGACTCTTCCATTTTGAATCCCATATACCTGTTCCAACTTTTATCACTATCTTCAAGTAAACCCACCATGGATCCACCTGTTCTAGGAATTTCAACACCTTGAAGTGAACCCGCTGATCTAGACCCTATTAGCACTACCTTTCAATTTATCAACATCACCAGACTCCACTGAGTTTCATATATTCTGGTATTCCTTCTTCTATGATGTGTCATTTTCACAATTTATGTGTAAAGGTGTGATACCTGGTGGATGCTTCAAACTATCTTCAGAATTGGTTTATCCTTATCATCTAACTTTTTTATGCCGCTTAAGTATGAGAATATAAATTAAATGGGTCTTCCGAAACTTCCTTTTCCTTTTCCGAAAATATACCATCCACGTGATTATTTTCCAGCTCTCCATCTTCAAATAAAGACTCAGGTACTATCTCACCATCACTATGTTCATCTTTGATTCCGTTCTTTTTAATCTCTCACCTTCTCATCCATGGAGTTTTCATTCTTCACTTTCGTATTCATCTGTGAATTCCGGGGGATCCAACCTTAGTTGTCATTAGCTCAATCCAATTCATCTTACCTCGGTGAGTGATTTTAAAATCTTCTCTGATACTATTTCCTGCCTTCCAAATAAACACAAAGTCTTTTAGAATGAAAACAAGTTCATCTGATCATCCACATCGAGACAATTTCCCACTTTTCAGCAATCTCTAGTAAATGTATTATTATGTCCATAAC
Organism: Tanacetum coccineum; assembly: GCA_026074375.1. Taxonomy (NCBI): domain Eukaryota; kingdom Viridiplantae; phylum Streptophyta; class Magnoliopsida; order Asterales; family Asteraceae; genus Tanacetum; species Tanacetum coccineum. The sequence goes on from BQNB010057917.1 coordinate 17,248, forward strand.
TTGAAAGATGCACCTTCCACTTCGACCACGCAATCCTACCATCAACCTCGAATTCGTTTGTTAGCCTTTATAACCTGAGAAAAACCATTGTCATGACACTAAACTCATTTTTTGAATTTTTCCATTGATTCCAGTGATTTGAATTCCAACATAACCCATTGTTCTCCATATATTTGATAACAATATCGGAAAAGCCTTCATTCCCCAAAGCCATTTTCAGATTGGCTAGAGAAGCAAAAACTTTTACTCCCTTACAAAAGAGCTTTTTATCAACATTCATATGACATAACACATTCATATCCCAAAACTATCGTTGGTTCTGATATGCTTACCAACCACACTTCGTCTTTGTTTCCCATTTAACACACCCCTGTAAGATTTTTCTTACTAAACTCCCACTCAGGTTTGGTTTAACAGAGGAGTAGGTGTCAACATTTGGCTTCTTATTACCCTCTCTCCCCCCCCACTTATGTTCTTACACTTGGGTCTTTGAATGGAGCGATTTTCGAATGGAGTCTAACACGACCAATCCAAAACAGTACAGAGATTATTAACAAGTCTTTTTTCCACTGAATAATTTTGATTTGACAAATCCAAACCTTTTACCGTACTTTGATTTCTTGACAGGAATGTAAGAATCCACCACATGACCGTATTGCTTGCACGCTAGAAATAACTCCTTGGCCGATACATTATCCGGAAAATTCGTAACATAGACAGATGTTGAAATCCTATCAACATCTCCTCTTAGCGTTGTGTTCTTCCCATTGAACACACCAAAACTAATTGCTAACGAAAAACACCTTTGGATCGAGAGAGCTCCTAAAAAAACAATTACTTCTAAAAAAACGAACGACTAAATTGTCCATCCTTTGATGTCCCACTTTGGTTGTCTCGCCTCTGGTGTCCCACCACAAGGATGTACCACCTATGACGTCCCAACTATAGTGTCCCATCTATGATATTCCATTCGGATCATCTATCAAGGATTCAAAAATAAAATTTTTTTTTTTGATTGAAGGGATTTCTGGAGATTAATGAAGATTATTAGATAATAGATGAAGGATTAAGGATTGAAAATGGATCTAAGACAAATTGTATTTTGTAAGAGGCTAATCTTACGAAACCCTTTTGATGATTGATAAATAGGTGTTTTAAGAAGTTGGTTATTAATTAAAATGACACTGTTTAATTCAATTCGGAAATGTTACCGCGGGTATTTTTTTATCTGAATGCGTCGGTACTTTTATAACATTTTTTTCCTCCTTATTTTGTGCTGACAATTTAAAAAAAAAAAAAAACTAAATTGGGGTGGGCCCATAATTTTTTTCGGCCTCTTTTTGGCCCAGCACTGTAGCACTGTAGCAGTGATAGAGTGCTTAAGATGAATAGTGCACCATGTGCAAAAACGCTGTCGTTTCAAATGTAAAATGTGTAATATAGTAATATTGTGATCATCTCTCCACCCCATATTCAACTTTGTAACTGTTTACAATTTCGTCCCTTTTATATCACAACCTCCTTGAGGGGAAGGAATGGATACGTTCTTATTTTTTGTAAAAGTCAATGTAAAATGATAGAACCCCTTGGGGTATGATTTATTATTGACCACTATTTATAGTGGTAAAACCTTAATACCTTAAACCCACAAATGGGCTTGGGCCTATTTATTCACTAATACTCCCCCGCAGTCCGAGCGACGAAATCACAAAAGCTCAGACTGGAGTAGTAAACTAGAAAAGAAAAGAAACAAAAAAGACAAAACATTAATGAAAAATTATGGCGATTGAAAATCCGACAACAGGCGTCTTCAACAATCTTCAAACTTGAAAATCATGAACTGGATAAACATGATAAACCAATATACCGAAGCCGAACAAACAACATACGATTGTGTGGATTTGTTGACCTTAGCACAATCAACAACACAATTAAACGATTGTGTGGTTTATGACCTTAGCACAAATACAAACAACAAACAAATATTTTAAACTTAAAAAAAAAAAACATAATAGTTGCTGCACACAGGTCTTGTTGATCAGGAAACATTTCTTCAGATCCGACACAAGTAAAAAAGATCACGATAATATTGGAAGGATGGCTGGTGACGATGACGTCATGCTTTTCTTTGAGGGCTGGTGATGATGACGATGGCGGCTAGGTTTTTTTTTATTTAGGGTTTGACGGGGATCCCTCCGAATCATCGACGAGTTGTCGTTTGACGTTGAGGACAAACTATTTTGTGAAGAAGGTTAGTGTTTTTGAGCGGAAGATATGTGATTAGGGTTTAGGATCTTAATGTCTGATTAGGGTTTAGGACCACTATTTGAGTTATGATTTATTATTGACCACTATTTATAGTGGTAAAACCCTAATACCCTAAACCCACAAACGGGCTTGGGTCTATTTATTCACTAATACCCCCCCGCAGACCGAGCGGCGAAATCGCGAAAGCTCGGACTGAAGAAGAAAATTAAGAAAGCAAAATAAAACAATAAACCAAAATAAAACGGGATAACCCAAGTATCCCTATTTCTATTTTTTGTTTACGGATAACCAAAAGTATCCGAAGGATAAACCAAAGTATCTCAAACAGTCGTATTGTTTGTTTAAGTTGAAAGCCTCTTCTTCTTCTATCATCTTCTTCGTTGTTTGTTTGAGTTGAAAGCTCTTCTTCTTCTATCATTTTATTTATGCAGACTCAAGGTATATCTATCTGTCGAAGATGGAGACTTTAACCTGTATCTATTGCCTTAACACGGCAGGACTCAAGGTATAATCTATCTTGTCAAGATGAGCAGACTTAACCGGTACTATCTTTGCAAAACCAAAAGTCATCTCGGGACTTAAACCTTAGATTCGACAAAAGTCGTCTCGGGACTTATACCCTAGATTCGACACCAACAAAAGTCGTCTCGGGATTTGATACCCTAGATTCGACACCAACAAAAGTCGTCTCGGGAATAAGAACCCTAGATTCGACACCAACAAAAGTCGTCTCGGGAATTAATACCCTGGATTCGACATAAAAAAACAATTAAATAACTATAATGATAGAGTTGCAGAGTCAACACCAAAACCACCAATGACGAGAGGGAGGTGAGTGGTGACGATGGCGGCTAGGGTTTTTTTTTTTTGATTTAGGGTTTGACAAGGATCCCTCCGAATCATCGACGAGTTGTCGATGACCGGAGGACAACTATTTTGTGAAGAAGGTTAGTGTTTTTGAGCGGAAGAGACGTGATTAGGGTTTAGGATCTTAATGGCTGATACCATGTAGAATGATAGAAAACCCCTTGAGTTATGATTTATTATCGACCACTATTTATAGTGGTAAAACCCTAATACCCTAAACTCACAAACGGGCTTGAGCCTATTTATTCACTAATAGTCAACACCATTTTTTCAAGCAATTCATGCTGATAACGTGTTGTGAATGTAAAAAACAAGAACAAGAGATGAAGAGAAGTATGAGAGGAAGAGAGAATTATTATTGAGTTATCTCATCATTGTTACAATATGAGATATTTATAAGGCATAGGAAAACCTAACTTGTTAATCAAGATTAAAATGAATAGACATAAGCCCATAAGCCCATAATATTTTACAATATGATTATTATTTTTTCTTTAAATTCATTTTATTTACTTATAAATATCTTCATATTCTATCTTTTCTATACACAACTTTTCATTATATCCATATATTTAGTCTCGTAACATCTATAACTTACTATTAAAAATTTATATAACTTGCCATTCGCATAAAAGAGCTAGGTGTAGTAGTGTCTTATAATTTTATAGTGCACGTCACCTCACTGCATACCCTATGATACCATTATAACTAAAACATCAAATCCAGTTATAACATGTTATAGGCGCGAATGTGTCCCATGACACACAATAACAAAAATTACCTCACTAAATTAAAATGCGGATAACTAAAGTAATGAGGATACATGGCACCAAGTATGGTATTTGACTATGTCATATGACAAAAACATGCCAGATAACATGTTATGTGTCACTGTGTCGTGCTTTGAGTGTTTCGGGAAAGAGGAGGTGACTTCTCTCGCTCAAGAGTCAAAATTGTCATGTCAACCATAACTTTTATACTATTCAAAATGATTAGATTATGCCCAAAAGTTTTAAGTCCACTTCCTCTTAGCCCATGTTAACCCGACTCCATTTTCAAAGCTTATTTTCATGTACATGGCCAAGATTAGTGTAGATAACTTATTTTCGAAGCTGATTACCATAAATTAAAATAATATAAATAAATAAAATGTGATTTATTTTACATTGTCCTGGTCGCAAAGGTTTTCAATTTTTGCACAGCTGGTGAAATAAAGAAAACGAGAATGTCAAGAACTTAAGTCGTGTTTGTAACAAACTGGTCACCTAATGATACGAGATAATACATCTCCGGCAAATGAAAGCTCTCAGTAGAGTTTTGGTTGAACTAAAGTTACTTATCTTCAAATATACTTAAAACATTTGTATTATACCGTGCCGTAAGTCCAACCTGATAGTAGAACATGACATTGCTAACAAAATTTTGGCGCCTAAACTGCAGGCGGCAATATTGATGAAAATTTCTCTTGTTTCATGTGTTCCTGACCGAAGGTCAGTATATAGTGAACTTTCAACTTTGAATCTAGATGCTTGCAAAGACTTTGTCGTAAAGGTTACCAGCATCAGATTGATGAACTTGTCTGTCACAAGGATTCAATCTCTCTCTTTTCCTCCTCCTCCGTTGTTTCGTTGTTGTTGTAGAGAGAGATGATTACTGTGACAGATTATAATATGATGCTGGTAACCTTTACGACAAAGTCTTTGCAAGCATCTAGATTCAAAGTTGAAAGTTCACTATATACTGACCTTCGGTCAGGAACACATGAAACAAGAGAAATTTTCACTATATGCCGACCTGCAAGTTTATGGCGCAAAATTTTGTTAGCAATGTCATGTTCTACTATCAGGTTGGACTTACGGCACGGTATAATACAAATGTTTTAAGTATATTTGAAGATAAGTAACTTTAGTTCAACCAAAACTCTACGGAGAGCTTTCATTTTCCGGTGATGTATTTTCTCGTTCATTAGGTGACGTTTGTATACAAACACGACTTAAGTTACTTGACATTCTCGTTTTTTTAGTTCACCTAGACAGTGCAAAATTGAAAACCTTTGCGACCAGGACAATGTAAAATAAATCACATTTTATTTATTTATATTATTTTAATTTATGGTAATCAGCTTCGAAAATAAGTTATCTACACTAATCTTGGCCATGTACATGAAAATAAGCTTTGAAAATGGAGTCGGGTTAACATGGGCTAAGAGGAAGTGGACTTAAAACTTTTGGGCATAATCTAATCATTTTGAATAGTATAAAAGTTATGGTTGACATGACAATTTTGACTCTTGAGCGAGAGAAGTCACCTCCTCTTTCCCGAAACACTCAAAGCACGACACAGTGACACATAACATGTTATCTGGCATGTTTTTGTCATATGACATAGTCAAATACCATACTTGGTGCCATGTATCCTCATTACTTTAGTTATCCGCATTTTAATTTAGTGAGGTAATTTTTGTTATTGTGTGTCATGGGACACATTCGCGCCTATAACATGTTATAACTGGATTTGATGTTTTAGTTATAATGGTATCATAGGGTATGCAGTGAGGTGACGTGCACTATAAAATTATAAGACACTACTACACCTAGCTCTTTTATGCGAATGGCAAGTTATATAAATTTTTAATAGTAAGTTATAGATGTTACGAGACTAAATATATGGATATAATGAAAAGTTGTGTATAGAAAAGATAGAATATGAAGATATTTATAAGTAAATAAAATGAATTTAAAGAAAAAATAATAATCATATTGTAAAATATTATGGGCTTATGTCTATTCATTTTAATCTTGATTAACAAGTTAGGTTTTTCTATGCCTTATAAATATCTCATATTGTAACATGATGGAGATAACTCAATAATAATTCTCTCTTCCTCTCATACTTCTCTTCATCTCTTGTTCTTGTTCTTTACATTCACAACACGTTATCAGCATGAATTGCTTGAAAAAATGGTGTTGACTATTAGTGAATAAATAGACCCAAGCCCGTTTGTGGGTTTAGGGTATTAGAGTTTTACCACTATAAATAGTGGTCAATAATAAATCATAACTCAAGAGGTTTTCTATCATTCTACATGGTATCAGCCATTAAGATCCTAAACCCTAATCACGTCTCTTCCGCTCAAAAACACTAACCTTCTTCACAAAATAGTTGTCCTCCGGTCATCGACAACTCGTCGATGATTCGGAGGGATCCTTGTCAAACCCTAAATCAAAAAAAAAAACCTAGCCGCCATCGTCACCACTCACCTCCCTCTCGTCATTGGTGGTTTTGGTGTTGACTCTGCAACTCTATCATTATAGTTATTTAATTGTTTTTTTTATGTCGAATCCAGGGTATTAATTCCCGAGACGACTTTTGTTGGTGTCGAATCTAGGGTTCTTATTCCCGAGACGACTTTTGTTGGTGTCGAATCTAGGGTATCAAATCCCGAGACGACTTTTGTTGGTGTCGAATCTAGGGTATAAGTCCCGAGACGACTTTTGTCGAATCTAAGGTTTAAGTCCCGAGACGACTTTTGGTTTTTGGCAGATAGATACAGGTTAAGTCTGCCATCTTTGACAAGATAGATATACCTTGAGTCTGCCGTGTTAAGCAGATAGATACAGGTTGTGTGCTTCATCGACAGATGTTATACCTTGAGTCTGCATAAATAAAATGATAGAAGAAGAAGAGCTTTCAACTCAAACAAACAACGAAGAAGATGATAGAAGAAGAAGAGGCTTTCAACTTAAACAAACAATACGACTGTTTGAGATACTTTGGTTTATCCTTCGGATACTTTGGTTATCCGTAAACAAAAAATTAGAATAGGGGATACTTTGGGTTATCCCGTTTTATTTTGGTTTATTGTTTTATTTTGCTTTCTTAATTTTCTTCTTCGGTCCGAGCTTTCGCGATTTCGCCGCTCGGACTGCGGGGGAGTATTAGTGAATAAATAGGCCCAAGCCCGTTTGTGGGTTTAGGGTATTAGGGTTTTACCACTATAAATAATGGTCAATAATAAATCATAACTCAAATAGTGGTCCTAAACCCTAATCAGACATTAAGATCCTAAACCCTAATCACATATCTTCCGCTCAAAAACACTAACCTTCTTCACAAAATAGTTGTCCTCCGGTCATCGACAACTCGTCGATGATTCGGAGGGATCCCCGTCAAACCCTAAATCAAAAAAAAAACCTAGCCGCCATCGTCATCATCACCAGCCCTCAAAGAAAAGCATGACGTCATCGTCACCAGCCATCCTTCCAATATTATCGTGATCTTTTTTACTTGTGTCGGATCTGAAGATTTGTTTCCTGATCAACAAGACCGTGGTGCAGCAACTATTATGTTTTTTTTTTAAGTTTTATTATTTGTTTGTTGTGTTGGTGATTTGTGCTAAGGTCATAAATCCACACAATCGTTATTTGTGTTGGTGATTTGTGCTAAGGTCACAAATCCACACAATCGTATGTTGTTGTTCGTGCTTCGGTTATATTGGTTTATCCAGGTTTATCAGTTCATGACTTCAAGTTTGAAGATTGTTTGAAGATTGTTTGAAGACGCTTGTTGTCGGATGTCTTCATCGCTATTATTTCTTTTAATGTTTTGTCTTTTTTGTTTCTTTTCTTTTCTAGTTTACTACTCCAGTCTGAGCTTTTGTGATTTCGTCGCTCGGACTGCGGGGGAGTATTAGTGAATAAATAGGCCCAAGCCCATTTGTGGGTTTAAGGTATTAAGGTTTTACCACTATAAATAGTGGTCAATAATAAATCATACCCCAAGGGGTTCTATCATTTTACATTGACTTTTACAAAAAATAAGAACGTATCCATTCCTTCCCCTCAAGGAGGTTGTGATATAAAAGGGACGAAATTGTAAACAGTTACAAAGTTGAATATGGGGTGGAGAGATGATCACAATATTACTATATTACACATTTTACATTTGAAACGACAGCGTTTTTGCACATGGTGCACTATTCATCTTAAGCACTGTAGCACTGCTACAGTGCTACAGTGCTGGGCCAAAAAGAGGCCCAAAAAATTTGGCCCGACCCAATTAGTTTTTTTTTTTTTTTTTTTAAATTGTCAGCACAAAATAAGGAGGAAAAAAATGTTATAAAAGTACCGACGCATTCAGATAAAAAAATACCCGCGGTAACATTTCCGAATTGAATTAAACAGTGTCATTTTAATTAATAACCAATCTTTCTTTAACACCTATTAGTCAATCTCAAAAGGGTTTCGCAAGATTAGCCTCTTACAAAATACAATTTGTCTTAGATCCATTTTCAATCCTTCAATCCTTCATCTATTCATCATAATAATCATTCATTAATCTCCAGAAATCCCTTCAATCAAAAAAAAAAAAAATATTTTTTGAATCCTTGATAGATGATCCGAATGGAATATCATAGATGGGACACTATAGTTGGGACGTCATAGGTGGTAATCTTGTGCGTGGGGACACCAGAGGCGAGACAACAAAAGTGGGACATCAAAGGTAGGACATTTTATCGTTCGGTTTTTAGAAGTAATTGTTTTTTAGAGCTCTCTTCGATCCAAAGGTGTTTTTTGTTTAGGCAATTTAGTTTTGGTGTGTTCAATGGGAAGATACACAACCAAAGAGGACGATGTTGATAGGATTTCACATCTGTCTTTGTTACGGAATTTATCTGATAATGTATCGGCCAAGGAGTTATTTCTAGCGTGCAAGCAATACGGTCATGTGGTGGATTCTTACATTCCTGTCAAGAAATCAAAGTACGGAAAAAGGTTTGGATTTGTCAAATTCATAAATGTATTCAGTGAAAAAGGACTTGTTAATAAATCTCTGTACTGTTTGGATTGGTCGTGTTTGACTCCATGCGGAATATCCGCTCATTCCTAAGACCCAAATGGTAAGAACTAGGTGAGGGTTATAAGAAGCCAATGTTACTCCTACTCTTCTGTTAAACCAAACCATGAGTGGGATTTAGGTAATGAAAAAATCTACAGGGGTGTGTTAAATGGGTTTTCAAAGACGAAGTTGGTTGGTTAGATTTCAGAACCATCTTAGTTTTGGGAGTTGATGTGTTATGTCTATGAATGTTGATAATGCTCTTTTTGGAAGGGTAAAAGTTTTTGCTTCTTTAGCCAATCTGAAAATGGCTTTGGGGAATGAAGGCTTTTCCGATATTGTTATCAAATATATGGGAGAACAATGGGTTATGTTGGAAATTTCAAATCACTGGAAATCCATGGAAAAATTCATAAATGTGTTAGTGTCATGTCATGGTTTTCTCAGGTTATTAAAGGTACAACGAATTCGAGGTTGATGGTAGGATTGCGTGGGTCGAAGTGAAGGTGTTCCTTTCAAGTTATGGAACAAATATTTCATTTACTGAATTGCTGGAAAAGTGGGGAAAATTGCTCGATGTGGATGTTCAGGATGAGACTGCGTTTCATTCTAAAAAAGAAAAAAAAAGAAGAAAAAAAAAAAAAAAAAAAAAACCTTTGTGTTTATTTGAGGCAGGAAAATAGTTATCAGAGAAGATTTTAAAATCACTCACGAGGTATGATTGTATTGGATTTGTGCTATGAAACTCAAGGTTGGGTCCCGTGAATTTCACAGGGTTGAATACGGAATATGAAGATGATAACTCCATGGTATGAGGAAGATGAAGTTAAAAGAACGGAATCAAGGATGAACATAGTGATGGTTGCGGAGATAGTACCTGAGTCTTTATTTGAAGATGGAGAGCTGGAAAATAATCATGTGGATGTATATTACGAAAAGGAAAGGAAGTTCGGACAACCCATTTAATTTATATTATCTACTTAAGTGTCAGAATTAATTAGATGATAAGGATACTCCAATTACTGAAGATAGTTGGAAGCATCCACCAGGTTTCACACCTTTGACACATAATTGTGAAAATGACACATCAGAGAAGAAGGTAGACCAGAATGATGAATTCAGTGAGGCTGGTGATGTTGATAAATTGAAAGGTAGTGCTAATGGGTCTATATCAGCGGGTCACTTCAAGGTTTTTGAATTCATAGAATCAGGTGGCATCCATGGTGGTGTTTACTTGAAATGTGATAAAAGTTGGACAGGTTAGGGGATTCAAAATGGAAGGAGTCATAGCAATTTGGAAGAACTCATTGGATACACAAGGAGGGAAAGAAGGTTATAGAGGAATTTTTATCTTTAAATATACAAGGACTTGCACAAAAGGGCCAAGAAAGATTGGTTAAAGATCTTTGTATCAAAAATAACGTGTGAATTTTTTAGTTATACAAGAACAAAAATGGAAAAGATTGGGACTTCTGTGTGAAACGTGTTGGTGGGAATTCGGTTTTTGATTATGTGTATAGTGAGGCGGTTGGAAATTCGGGAGGTATCCTTTGCGTATGGGATACTAATTCTTTTTGCAAAAACAGTGTGACGGTGTCTGATTATTTTGTGATTACTAGAGGTAAGTGGAGGTTAACGGGAAAGAATTATGTATGGTTATTGGTGTGTATGATCTCAAGAGGGTAAAGTAAACAAGCTCTTTGGGATTTTTTTCAGGTTTCGAGGTAGATAAGAGGATTAGGGGACTGTTTATAATCATGGGTGATTTTAATGAGGTTCGTGTCAAATCTGATAGATTCGGAACTCATTTTAATCCACATGGTGCTCATAGATTTAATTCTTTTATTTTGGATTCGGGATTGGTTGAAGTTAACTTAGGTGGATGTCGCTTTACTTGGTGTCATAGATCCGCAACAAAGATGAGCAAGTTAGATAGATTCTTGGTTTCGGAGAGTGTTATTAGTGGAAGCCCGAACATTAAAGCTGTTAATTGGAGGGTTTCTGTCGGTTCATCGCCTATTCTTTCTTAAAGAAAATGTTACGATTTATGGCCCTACTCCATTTCGTTTTTTCCATCATTGGCTTGAGATGGATGGTTTTAACACATTTGTGGAGAAACACTTTGGAAAAAACAGTCCTTATGGTGGGATATAATGCTCTTCAGTTTGATGAAATAAACTTAGAAATCTTAAGAATCAGATTCGTATTTGGAATAAGAGTAATTCGGGGACCCGGAAAAACGATCAGCTTAGACTTAAAAAACAGTTGGAGGAAATTGATCTGGATATTGATAGAGGGCTTGGGAATGAAGAGCTGGTCAATTCCCGCTTAGCTATTCTTCATCAAATCCAAAAGATAGATAATTTAGAATCGAAGGAAAGGGCTCAAAAGGCTAAAATTAAATGGGCGGTAGAAGGAGATGAGAATTCCGGTTTTTTTCATGGTATCATAAACAAAAGGCGTAATATTCAAAATATTAGGGGGGTTATGGTTGATGGTAATTGGATTGAAAACCCGAATGATGTCAAGAAAGAGTTCTTCGACCATTTTGCCAATCGTTTTGGTAAGCCGGACAAACCTACTGCTTCTATTAGTCTTGACTTTCCTAATCAGATTTCTCATGAGCAAAGTGATCATATGGAGAGGGAGGTTTCTAATGATGAAATTAAGAAATCGGTTTGGGAATGTGGTACCGACAAAGCCCCGGGTCCGGATGGATTCACGTTTGGTTTTTTCAGACACTTTTGGCATCTTGTGGATAGGGATGTTTGTGAAGCGGTGAGGTATTTTTTTAAATTTTCTGATTTACCCAAAGGGGTGTAATTCATCTTTCATTGCCTTAATTCCGCGAAAATTACGGTGCTAATCTTGTTAAGGATTTTAGACGAGGGGGGGGGGGGGGGGGGTTTAGCTCTCATGGTAGCTATATAAAATCATTGCTAAGATTTTAACTAATCGTCTTGTTGATTGTCTGGGGGGATTATTAATGAGGTCAATCGGCTTTCATTAAAGATACGGGCAAATTCTTGATGGAGCCTTTTTATTTTAATGAGTCATGTTTAGTGTAGAAGAAGAAAAAAACAAACTCTTCTTTTCAAGTGGATTTGAAAAAGATATGACTCGGTAAGGTGGGATTTTCTTGATGATGTTTTAGGCAAGTTTGGGTTTGGGGATAAATGGAGAAAATGGATTCAATGTTGTCTTCATTCTTCGAAAGGGTCTATCATTATCAATGGTAGTACATCCGACGAGTTTCCAATTTGGTAGTGGGTTTAAACAAGTGATCCGTTATCTCATTTTTTATTCTTATTAATCATGAAAGTCTCCATTATTTCATTTCAAAGAGTGGTTGATGCGGGTATGTTCCATGGTATCGATGTTGGTGGTTTGGTTAATCTTTCGCACATGTTCTATGCGGATGATGCGGTTTTTATAGGTGAATGGAGCGAAAGTAATATAACTTCTCTTATCCATGTTCTTGATTGTTTTCATAAGGTTTCAGGTTTAAAAATCAATATGTGCAAAAGCAAAATCATGGGCATTGAAGTTGATAATGGTAAATGTTCTCTGAGCGGCGACCAAATTGGATGTCTGTTCTTATAGCTCCTTTTTTATATCTTGGTTCGTTATGTTGGAGGGGACATGAAATTAAAATTCAATCTGGAAGGACCTTCTTGATAGAACTTAGAAGAGTCTATCAAGATGGAAGATGAAAATGTTACGATTGGAGGGCGGCTTATTTTAATCAAAATCGGTACGTGGTCGATCCTATTTTTCACATGTCAATGTTTAAAGTTCCTGCAGGTGTCATTCAAATTCTGGAATCTCTTCGAAGTAAATTCTTCAATGGTCATGAGAGTTCGGGTAAAAAAGCTTCGTGGGTTCAATGGAAGAAGGCTCTTGCTCCTAAAGATAACGGTGGTCTAGGTATTTTTAGTCTTTATGTCTTAATAGAGGATTGATATTTAAATGGTTTTGGGATTTTTAGCCCATGAGCATACGTTTGGTTCTCGTGTTATCAAGGCTATTACACGGAAGCAATGGAAAGATTGATGAGATTTCGGGGTAAAGGAGATAATTCATGTTGGAATAAATATTATTAAGAGGTTTGGAGGCTTGAGGAAAAGGGTATTAACCGGCTTTTTTTCATGAGAAGAAACTTGAATGGCCTTCAGACTTTATTTGGTGATGACGTGTGGTGTGATGGGAGCCAAGCTTAAGAATAGATTCACTAGAGCGTATGCTCTCGAACAGCAAAAAAATTACCAGTTTATTTTTTTTTTTTTGATTATATTACTCTCTTAGTCAAAAACTTGCGCATCTAGTCTTTACCATTGTTTCGTAGGACATCCGAGAGGAGGGTGGAATCATCATGTTGAAGAGTTAACGAAAAGAATGATAACCCTGTGGTGCTGCTACTCAGTCTCCTGATTCTTGGTCTTGGACATTGAACAATTCTGGTGTTATACGTGCTTCGTCAAGAAAACATGATAGATTCGCGGATTACTTCCGAAGGTGATCTAAAGACTAGGTGGATTTCGATACATGTTCCCACAATGTGAACACCTTCGCTTGGAAGGTATTGACGAACTCCTTACCTAACTAGAATTTAACATTTCCAGACGTGGTGGGGGTGAGTGCTATAGATATTGAGTCTCTATCTTGTGTGATTTTTGATGTAGGGATTGAATCATATGATCATTTGTTCTTCGCTTGTAACACGCAAAGAAGTTTCTAAATTAATAAATCGGTGGTGGGACGTGCCTTTTATGGATAATTAACTCTTACGGAGAATGGAGGATCTTGGATCGATATGTAAAACTGGATGAAGAATAAAAGCAGTTCCAAGGTATTTTATTTTGTGATGTGGTGCTTCTATGGAATTTTTCGTAATAAGAAGATGTTCGAGGCAAGCCCAAATCTAAGGAGACGTTTTTTGATGGAGATTATTTGTAAAAAAAAAATTCGCAAAAAAAATAAAAAATAAAAAAAATAAAATTTTAACGCGACGCAACAACGCGTAAGACCATAAAAAAAACTACTAAACACGATACTAGAATTAAAACGACGGCGTTTTTAACCTACTTTCACTATTCATTTTAAGTTAGCCCAAAAATTTGGGCCGGCCCAATTAGTTTTTTTTTTTTTTTTTTAAATTGTCGGCACAAAATAGGGAGGAAAAAAATGTTATAAAAGTACCGAATCATTATAAAAAAAATACCCGCGGTAACATTTCCGAATTGACTTAAACAATGTCATTTTACACCATGAGACCAAAAAAATTTTTCGCAAAAAAGATAAAAAATATAAAATATAAAATTTTAACGCGACGCAACAACGCGTAAGACCATAAAAAAAACTACTAAACACGATACTGAAAAAGTAAACCCGTACTATTAAATATGAGACCGACAAAATAAACTCGCACAAAATTAAAGAAAAAAAAAAGAATTAATGACACGCAACAACGCACGAAAAATTAACGCCCCGCAGTAACGTGCAAGAAAAAATAAACTTACATTATTAAACATAAAAAAAACGCGCGAAAAAACAAATAAAAATAAAATTAACGTCCCGTAACAACGCGCGAAAAATTAACGCCCGCAGCAACGCGCGGGTTATCTTGCTTGTTTAACCTAATTTGAAAAGGACTCATGGCCTGGCTTCTTAAGATGCTTGCATCTTATTTGAGGATGTTTCTCACATATCACTTTTACAACCATAAGCTAATCCAAACACTATATTTTAAGTGAGTTTTCGCCATCGATGGGTATCAGCATAGAAACTGAACAATGTTAAATGAAGTAAAAACAAAGTATACACTCAAGGAAAGTAATATACACAAAATTATACACGAAAATTGACAGGTCGTAAGAACGTCAAAATTCTTTTAGGCCATCTGTGGTAAAAATAAACATATGAACCACCTAGTAATCAACAATAACATTTCCAATGGTATCCATAAATTCTTCTCCAATATTTCAAGAAACCAATTAGAACACTTTGTTTATAAGAAACATCCCCCGTTGCTATGACATTCAAGAAACACAATACCAACATAAAATCTTTTTGACACGTTTAATCATAATTTTCATTATCTTTTTCCATCAACTTTACAAAAAACACAAATCTAGAATGCAAAAACTAAAACAAACCTGTTTACACTTTAGCGTATCAACATGCCCGACCTAAATAAATGAAACCGTCGACTTAATGACTCTTATAACAGATAAAAAATTAATTGGCAAAAATCCTTAGCATCCACATACAAGCAGTAACCCAGAATCAGTCAAAGTAAACATATTATGCAAATGATCTACTTACCTATCACATATTAAATAAAATAATCTAAATCATTTATTTTTGTGAAGTGATCTAGTGGCATCACCGATTAATCCATTACATAAACCCTTCGATCTCCAT
>BQNB010057918.1:0-38001 GCA_026074375.1 Tanacetum coccineum
ATGTAAGTCTTGATATAAATGCTTACTGGGCTGCCCCGGCCCATTAGATGGGTGCGGGTTGGCCCATTAAGTATTTCTTCGGTTTCGGCTTCGGCTTCGGCTTTGACTTGTTGACTTTTTGGGTTGACTTTGACTTTGACTTGAGTTTTTCACACTTTTCCATTCTTGTGCTTGGTTTTGTCCGTTTTGACTTGATTTTTTGTCCTTTAGTGAATATCCGTTACCTGCACAATCATAAATCACAAAACACACAAATACAACATATTTTTGGTATATTTTGGTCATTTTAGGCACGTTTTATAGGCAAAAGGTATGTGTAATTAAGCACATACCAAAATCCCCCATACTAAAATATTGTTGTGTCCTCACGCAATGCCATAAGTATACACTTAAGAAAACCAAGAATCTCAATCCCCCTTGACTAATTACCTCAAAAAGTAGCGAAGTGTTCATCAAAGGGAATTAAAGACTCATAGGTTTCGAAAAGCCACGTTTTTACCATTTTTAAATATTTACACTTATTACCACACATATTTTTGTATTTTTCATTTTTCTCATTTTTTTGTACTTTTCATTTCAAGCAACTAACTAACATGTTTGACTTTCGTTATTCTTATAACTTCAGGGTCACAGAACAAGATGCATTTCAATCCTAAAATGCCCAAAAGGGATAAATTCATCGTCCCCGACTTTTAACTCGTCCCAAACCAAGCTTAAAAATGAAATCACCGTTAAATATAAGCTAAGATGCTAACACTACTCATACTTGTACCTTGTAAACTTTTCACTCCCGACAATTATTTCATATTATGTTAGTGTGCTTATTTCGAATTTCAACCATGGATCAACCTTTTTAAGAAAATTGCAATATTTCTATTGCTTTACGTTCCACCTAAGAATTATGATTTTGAAGGCGAGATCATTCCATGTAGTGACTTTCTTCTCGGCACATCCCAGCTGAGACTGGCTTAGGTGACCAGGCTTTTTACACCCCACAGAGAATAGTATCGGAACTCACAGACCTTCAGTTTCAAAAATTCTTAGGCTTCCCGTTAATAAAACAATTCATTTTAGAAAAACCACAATCTTAAAACGAATTAGTCTTAGTTCAAAAGCATATTTGAATTTAAGAAAAAGAGATTTTCCCTATATTTATTAAATCACATATATCACACTTATCATAATTATATTTTTAACAAAGGAAATCCTTGACCTTTTAGAAGGCTGCAACATCGGTTGTGAGCCGGCAAGATGCAGCAAACTTTTATCAGTCTCGGATTATTATTCTCACTATGGGCTTTCTTTAGAAGGCTGCAACATCGGTTGTGAGCCGGCAAGATGCAGCAAACTTTTATCAGCCCACAGTTTATAATTATTACTCATCATTTTTTTACCACGATATATAGAGAAAACTTCTTTTTAGAAAATTCAAGTATAAATTTGAACTAAGACTAAATAAATTAATGTTGTCGACTACATTAATAAAGCTTTAATATCAAAATTTGTTGATTTAAGTTTAATTTTTGAAGAGAGCACGTATTATTAGTCCGGTTTAGGAGCTTATGGGAGAAAAAGCCACAAACTACACTTATGAGCTCTTAAGATTTCCAACTAATCCTTGTTTAGCATCTAACTCATAATTAACTCTATCATTTTTCGTTCTTCGCAAATTTAAAATCTTTAAAAAGATTCGCGAATGCTTAGTCTAAAAGTTAAGGGACAAGCTAGAGCTCAATACGCTCGATCGAGTCAAAATTTATTCTTATTCTACCCAGCAGGAAAGTCAACATTGTGACAAAAACACTTATTTTATTTTTGGAATTTTTTAATTTTTTTAGTTTTTTTGGTATTTTGGTGGAAAAAACAGGATTACGTGAAAACAACGGCTGCAGGCATAATCAGATCGATAGATCCCCCCATACTAGAATTGAACATTGTCCTCAATGTTTTAAGAAGGGTCTCTACGTAAATCTAAAGCCGTTTATTAAGTATGCTTAAAGATAAACGTTAGTCGATAAGATTTGGATATTGGATTCCCAAAATGAAGCTGAGGATGTGAAGCTCGAGTGAACGAAGGACAAAAACCGTGAGCACGAGAGGCTTCAAAAATCCAAGACAATCCTGGACAATCATTACAAAAACACAAGCACACGAGAATGGAATAGGCACACCTCCTCACGTTACACTTATTAGAAAATAGAAAGAAGATAGAAGGATAAGCATGGGTTGCCTCCCACGAAGCGCTTGTTTAAGGTCACTTAGCTTGACCCATCCCCGAATTCATTGGTCCTTGGGAAAAGTTTAGAGATCCGGGACAACCATATGTGGTATGTCCCCTCCAAAGTAGTGCTTAAGTCGATGACCATTCACCTTAAAGTTTGGCCCGTCGATTTGAGATAACTCGATGGTGCCATATGGAAATACTTGGGTAACGGTGAATGGTCCAGTCCAGCGGGTCTTAAGCTTGTCTGAGAAAATCTTTAATCGAGAATTAAAGAGGAGGACTCGATCACCAACGTTGAAAACGCGGTTCTTGATCTTGGAGTCATGGATCCTCTTTGTCTTCTCTTTGTAGATCAAAGAGTTCTCATAGGCTTGATCACGAAGTTCATTTAATTTATTTATTTGAACCTTTCGGTGATCGCCCGCGGTAAGAAGGTCATAATTGCAATGTTTTAAGGCCCAGTAGGCCTTGTGCTCAAGCTCGATAGGTAGATGACACACCTTTCCATACACTAACTTGTAAGGGGTGCACCCGATGGGTGTCTTGAATGCGGTACGGAAGGCCCATAATGCATCATCTAACTTATCAGACCATGAAGCATGGTTTTCACCTACGGTCCTCTCAAGAATACATTTCAAACCATGATTTGACACCTCAACTTGCCCACTTATTTGTGGGTGATACACGGTGGAGAGACGGTGAGTAACTCCGTATTTAAGCATGACTTTGCAAATTGGTCATTGCAAAAATGGGTACCGCGGTCACTAATGATAGCACAAGGGGTCCCAAATCGGGCGAAGAGAGATTTTAGAAATTTGCAAACAACTCGGGCGTCATTGGTGGGGAGCACCTTCGCTTTAACCCATTTCGACAAATAATCGACGGCCACGAGTATATACTTGTTCCCTTGTGAAGACGGGAACGGTCCCATAAAATTGATGCCCCAAACGTTAAAGATCTCACAAACTTGGATTGCATTTTGTGGCATTTCATCCCTTTATGAGATTTTTCCTTGACGTTGACAAGCGTCACATTGGGTGACCAAGTCATGAGTATATCGGTAAATAGTCAGCCAATAAAATCCCGACTCGAATACTTTTTTAGCGATGTAGTTGGCACCATGATGTCCCCCGATGGGCCTATTATGGCAAGCCATGAGGATATCATAGGCTTCTTGGCCAAAAACACACCGCCGAATCACTTGATCCATACAAATCTTGAACAAATAGGGGTCGTCCCAAAAGTAATGCTTAACGTCTTTGAAAAATTTCTTCTTTTGTTGGGACGACATCCCTTTCACAATAAAATTCCCCGCATGGTAATTTGCAAAGTCGGCAAACCATGGGGTACTACATCAAATAAGCCGAGCATCTAATTCCCCTGAGAAAAACATGCTTAAAAACGTCAACAAAAAGTTGGTGAGTTCATAGATTTGTTTAAGTATAAATGTTGAACCAAAGTTCCATAAAGTATGTGTGAACATTTAAATCCTTAAATGTCCTTCCAAACTGTATGTATGATTTTTAGAAATCAAGAATTGTAAAGCATACATGACCATTTAAATCCCCAAATAGTCACCAAAATATATTTATATTGAACCACCTTTGTTTCAAAGAGATGAATTGCCACTTTATTCAAGACAACGCGCACGTATTATCATGTAAAAAATATGTATTGTTTTGGCCCTGTAGACCCCAACCAATCGAAATCCGGCATGTTATAAACGTTTCGTTCATGCCCAATGATAGCTAATCACCTGAACGGGTTTGATCAATCCCGAATAGATCTAGATTTATACATTCATGAGGACAACATGCTATCACGTTACGTTGCCCCCATGGTAGCTAACACCTGGAACGGGGATTTCCACACCACCCGAATAGAGCTGTAGCTTCATAACATTCCCGCGCTCACCCTCCCAATGATTTAACAGTTCATGAAGCTGTGACGTAACATATATATACCCATCACAGGTGTCCCCTCCAAGAACACCCGGGTATTTATTTAAAGAATATCTACTCCTGTTACCGGTGTCCCCTCCAAGAACACCCGGGCAGTAACGTAAAAATAAATGTACTTCCCAATACCGGGTGTCCACTCCAAGAACACCCGGGCATTAATTTGTATTTATAATAGTTCGAGTTCAATCCGTTTAAGCTAATCCGTAATCATTTCAAAAGTAAAGTATGTATTTGTGACCAAAAATGAAGTCAAGTATTGTATCTCACCGCGAGATATATAAATAAGTATGTAAACCAATTTGTAATCAACCATGTAAACGCACTTGCAAACAAGCATGTTCTCACCCCAAAAATATATGTAAAACAAGTAAAACATGGGGCTATAAACTCACATTGATGTTGTAGAACGATTTGCAGAACTGCACATATTAAGCACAGCACCAACGGAAACCGGAACGGCTAGATCAAGAAGTTGCGATTTATCTTAACGCCTAAGATCCACTAGCCTAGGATAATGTATTTGGGTTTTCCGATGAATGAGTACATCAACGCGACACGTTGATAAAAGATTTAGATTTCAAGTGGTAATAGTTTGGTGGTTGGTTAAATAAATAAATCAAAAAGTAAACGCAAGGCGTGTAATATATTCCGTATATATCACATAATGAAAAATGACCGAGTATATAATTTATACCGCGAATTATATAACACAGACAAACAATCTAAAGATTTATGTGAAGTATATAATACTTCATAAGTATTATTTAAGAATCGTGAGAAAATAATTAAAACAACACGTTTCGACACGTTTTCGGAAAGTCACTAATTTACTTAATAACAGTTCTCGTATAAAAGTAAACACACGTTTTAAAGTTACGAATCATGTAACGATGTTTGTAAAGCTTTTACAAAAGTTATGATCTCACCTTATAGTCAGGAATTATAAAATAATATTTTATAATTTAGTATATTGTTCCCTTGACGGATTTTAGTTAAAATAGTTGTCTCGTTTGTAAAACTATAGTTTTTGTTTGATTGTCGGGTTATTGTATAATAACAAAGTAATAATCCTAAATCTATATCTCGTTCTTTTATCGGTTTTCTAAGATAATAGAAACTTAAGTGCAAGATATTAAGTATAGAAATTTTTATAATTTCGGCATGACTTATTTGTTCATATGTCGTTTCCACATTTATAAAAATCCATTGTTTTTCCCCTTTTATCAAACTATGTTGCAATATACTCGCGTATTTCAATATATATATTTAGACGAGACCAAATAATATATAACATATTTATTTAACCATTAACCACCATTTAATCCGGTTTATATTTATAAAAATCTTACGATATATTTATTAATCGATTTATACCATCAAACGCACCCTTGTTGCTAAAACCAAACGCCCCTATCTGCTAAACCAAACGCCCCTGTTCGGGTATTTCTGCTAACCCAAACACCCCTTTTGGGTGTTAACAGCCAAACCAAACGCCCCTGTTTGGTTAATCTGCCAAACCAAACACACCCCTTGGGTGTTTCTGCCAAGCCAAACGCACCCCTTTGTTGTCTTCTCTAAACTCAAACGCACCCTATGGCTGTTTTAAAAATCAAACGCACCCTTAGCGGCTGAGAACCACAAAACCAAACACACCCTTCGCTGGTGCAACCCACAAAACCAAACGCACCCTTCGCTGGTGCAACCCACAAACCAACGCACCCTATTTGGGTGGCTGCCACCCAAACCCACCCTATGGTGGTGGCTGACCCGAACCCAACGCACCCTTTTTTGTTATATGCAAACCAAACGCACCCTAATCTGAACCCATAAACAAGCACACCCTTGTGGTGTGGTTTCTGATAAGCCGAATGCACCCTTGTGGGTCTTGGCTTCGACCCGAACGCACCCATTTTTGGCCGAGACCAAACCCAACGCACCCAGTTGGTTTGAGAACCAAACCGGACGCACCCTTGTGGGTTTATGAGTAAACCGAACGCACCCTCGGTGCATATACGAAAACCAAACGCGACTTGTGGCTGACCCGAAACCAAACGCAGCCCTTGTCGGATTTTTATTAAACCCAAAACGCACCCTGGTCGGTGTAAATACCAAACCCGACACACCCTTTTGGGCTAAGACGAAGCCAAACGCACCCTTGGGTCGTTTAATATTTAAACCGGACGCACCCTTGGTGGTTTTTAAAACCGAACGCACACTTGTGGGTGGTATGGTGATGATGATGACGGCGGCTGAGTGGTGGTGGTGGCGTGGAGGCGCGTGGTGTTGGGGATCGGATAGATCCGGTGGTGAGAAGAAATTTTGGACTTGGCCGGAAAACTCACCGGAAAAGTTTTCCGGTGGCGGCGACGGTGGCTGAGTGGTGGCCGGCGGCGGTGGGAGCTCGCCGGAAAAGATGAGGGAGAGATGTATATATGTGTGTGTGTGTGTGTTTTGTATTAAAATGAAAAAGAAATATATAACTTTTATATATATATGAAAAGTTTTAAAATTTATAGCAAGTTACTAATAGTCTAGGGTAAGTTGTGTAAATATTACCACAGGGACCTAAAGTGTAACTTTCGTTAAATAACGGTTCGGGACTCGTTTGAGCCACTTATCGGACGATTCAAAATACGAAACTCGCGCCATTGTTTTCCAAATCATTTTTCTGATAAAAATGAGTATTTACTTGATAATATTTCATAAATATTTTTATAACATTTATAGAAATGTTCGTTATTTATTTAGTGACCCGGTTACGCCTTGTCCGAAATAAAAATGGATTTCAACTCGAATATTCGCGTTAACAACAACGCTTTTGGAATAAAATGTTAAATGATTTTATTTAATATTTTTATTAAATAAATAGTGATAATTAAAAATAATTTTAATTATTTGTTTCTATAATCTTGTGAGGGCATTTCAGTCACTTTCTGTCTGTTTTCGGGTCTCGGGCAAAACTAAAAAGTTGTCCAGAATGCCGTTTTACATCAAATTGCTTTAGAGTCCGAGTCGTGAAAACGTGATCTAGCGGGTCGTTTTTGATAAGTCAGCTTAGAAATAACATATATTTTCTCGTTTTCTTTTCAAATAAATTTGAAAACTAAATTCGTAATGAGAGATAAATAATAATAAATATGATTTATTATTTAAATAATTTTCAGAAATTTACCGGCTACGCGGTAATCGCTTTTATGTGACCGTACAAAGTCAAAAAGTCAAGTCGGGCCCGAAAAGTCAAAGGGTAAAATAGTCATTTAAAAATCCGAAAATTCCCAGTTGTTACAGTACCTACCCCTTAAAGAAATCTCGTCCCGAGATTTAATTTGTGTTAACCGTTTGTGTGACCAAGAAAAGATTTAGGATTTAATAAACCAGTTCTAAACAAGACGCTGATAACTTTATTCAGCAAAATTTGATGTTTCGACACTTCTCCATATACCAAAATTTTTGGCTAAGTTTGACCAGGATATTTAATCCATCAAAATAGGTATCTCAAAATCCTTACAGGTCTTATGACTGATATAAACGCGTTATAAAGAAAGTCTCTTAATAGTGAAAACCTCAAGAAGAAAGTGTAGTCACGCGAGTATGTCTGTAAATAGTTTTAAATGTTCGAGGACGGAGTCCCATTTCTGCTATCTGTAATGTTCGATGATTCACATCAACGTGGCTTATGGATGTAAGTACCCAACTTACTAGGCAGTACTAGGATGTATCGCGACCTAAGTCTTCCTACTAGTGGTCCGAATTGAATAGTTCGACTATCTCTTTCGTCGATAGGTGTTCATCTAGTTTAAGGGGGGTTGCATTACCTATTGGATAAAGTTGTACCAGCTGGGACCGCTCCAGGACCCAACAACAGCGACCATAACGTCAATAACTATAACAAATGGTGATGGGATGTAGAGAGTGAGAACATTTCGAGAAACAGTATCCCCATAATCAAGTTCAACAAATGAGATGAGCTCGCGGGAGAGCTTATGCGATAGACGGCGGAATATGGTACTCAGTCGTTAGTTCAAGGATGAATCAACTCCATTAGTTCAAGTGTGCACAAGTCGGTTAGCTCCACAAACAGTCCATGATCGTAAAGATTTGATATAACGGCAAAAGTAATAACTTAAGAATGAGATAAGGTAGTTCCAAGTGAGGCCTTAAGATTCTGCTGAGTGGTAAGACACGATTGTGTTTCTAAACCTTTTTAACGGATTCCGGTGAATTATCGGGTTCGACTTCATACTCGTGTCATATTGGATACCATTAAGCCACTCATTTATAATTCATTACTTACATAAAGGAGCGAACCTAATTTAATTAAGTAAAAGAAATGATAAACTTATTGTTCGGGGATTTACAATTTCTTTATTTAACTGAAGAGGCGTCCCAATCCTTTCAAATAAAGAGATATAAATCATCCTACTTATATTTCCGATGCACATACCGTACTCACAAACCCATCAAGGTGATGGATGACATGTGACGATGCATTGCTCTAATGAAGTATGGGACGAGTGTTCCAAACTCGTCTTCGGAGTCGGGGAGTAAAACTATCGGGGGAAATCGACATAGAGTTTAAGATAGTTAATGAGTACTCGGTTAGAGTAAATAAGGTAAAGGTCTCGATGAACCAGTCAACATAGCAATCATCATATAAATCCCCCTATTACAAGTCCCGCCCATACAATACTTGTAATACTTAGATTCACACATAATTCTATGTAAACAAAACTGTGACGGGTTTTGTTAACATAACAATTATCATATCAATCCTCATATTACAAGTCCCGCCCATACAAGACTTGTAATACTTAGATTCATACATAATTCCATGTAAACAAAAATTATGACAGCCTTCGCGTAATACGATATTGTATAAAGTTATGAGGAAAAAAAATATTCTTCTCTTGTGAATATGTTGTAGTAATCTTTGACTTTAGGCTCGAGCTTGTTCCTTTATCTTTACTTGTAAGTGGAGATGTGATCTTGAGTACTTGTGAGATCATCAACTAAGCATAATCTCGTTTCGCCATCTTGTGACTTTGTCATCTTGTGAACTTGTGACATCTGGACCGACATGCTTATACCATTTTTGATTTGTTGACTTGGAAAGCTTTAATGTTGCATCTTTCTTGAAATTCTTTAACTTTAACACTTCGTCACTTAGAGAAAGACGTTCGGTATCAGAGTAACGGAAGTCTTGAAACATGTACTTGAGCTTTCATGATGTCTTTATGTTTTGTCGGTCGGGTATGAGCATGTGGTTATGAATCTTGTGAGCCAGCTGGTGTAACACCCCCAAAAACGGGTCGCAGCGGAAGTATGTCCGGGGGCGTTACTTCATAATACACAGCGCTAGATACAAGAGAACGACCTCTAAATGTGTCGTTTGAAAAGTTATCTTGTTGATTTCCTTGAAATTGATATAACATGTGTCCCATAATTTGCATCACAAACAACGAGATTTGATCATTTGTATATAAGTAGTAATCCATGAATGAAATCTTGTCATTTTAGACTCCAATGCACATCAAATAAGCCGAGCATCTAATTCACCTGAGAAAAACATGCTTAAAAACGTCAACATAAAGTTGGTGAGTTCATAGATTTGTTTAAGTATAAATGTTGAACCAAGGTTCCATAAAGTATGTATGACCATTTAAATCCTTAAATGTCCTTCCAAAATGTATGTATGATTTTTAGAAATCAAGAATTGTAAAGCATGCATGACCATTTAAATCCCCAAATAGTCACCAAAACGTATGTATAGTTGAACCACCTTTGTTCAAAGTATGTATTGCCACTTTATTCAAGACAACGCGCAAGTATTCATGTATATGTATTGTTGGCCCTGTAGACCCAACCAATCGTAATCCGACATGTTATAACGTTCGTTGCCCAGTGATAGCTAATCACCCGAACGGGGATTCACACCCGAATAGATCTATTTCATAACATTCGCGCTCACCCTCCAAGTGATTTACAGTTCATGAAGCTGTGACGTAGACTTATATATACCCATCACAGGTGTCCCCTCCAAGAACACCCGGGCATTTATTTAAAGAATATCTACTCCCGTTACCGGTGTCCCCTCCAAGAACACCCGGGCAGTAACGTAAAAATATGTACTCCCGTTACCGGTGTCCCCTCCAAGAACACCCGGGCAGTAATTTGTTGTTATCAGTTCAATCCGTTTAAGCTAATCCGTAATCATTTTAAAAGTAAAGTATGTATTTGTGACAAAAAATGAAGTCAAATAATGTATCACATAGTGAACTATGTAAATGACTATGCAACCAATTTGTAATCAACCATGTAGACGCATTTGCAAACAAACATGTTCTCACCCCAAAAATATATGTAAAACCAGTAAAACATGAGGCTATAAACTCACATTGATGTTGTAGAACGATTGATAGATAGGCATCTAATATGCACAACACGAACAGAAGACGAAGCGGCTCGATCAAGAAGTTGCAACTAATCTTAACGGCTAAGTCCCACTAACCTAGGATAATGTACTTGTGTTTCCCGATGAATAGTCACATCAACGCGACACGTTGATAAAGATTTAGATTTCCAAGTTGTAATAGTTTGGTGGTTGGTTAAATAAATAAATTGGAAAGTGATCGCAAAGTATGTAATATATACATATGAAAATAACCCTTATATAACTCATACTGTGTATTATATAACAAAGACAAACAATCCAAAGATTAATGTGATGTATATAATGCTTTGCAAGTATTATATAATATGTGTGAGTAAATGATTAAACCAATTAGTTTGACCTGTTTCCGAAATCACCACTTAATTACATAAGAAGTTCTTGCATAGGCGTAAACGATGTTTGTAAAGCTTTTACAACAATTGTTATGTTATCTTCAAGCTGACAATTATAAAATATAAAATAATATTTTATAAATTTATATTTCGTTTCCTCGACGGGTCGTGTCTAAAATAGTTATCTCATTGTAAAATATAAGTTTTCGTTTCGTTTATATTCCGGTATTGTATAATACAAATTATTATAATCTCCTAAAATATAACTTAGTCCCTTTTATCGGTTTCTAAAATAATAGAGGCTTTAGTAAAACATTACTAAATATAAAAGGTTATATAAATTTCGTCATGACCTTTCCGGTTATATAACGTTTTCCCATATTTATAAAATCTAATGTTATTCCACTTTTCAAACAAACCGACTGTTTCAGATAAATATATATATATATATATATATATATACATACATATATATATATATACATACATATATATATATAAACAAGATCAAATAGGAAATAATATAATAAATAGTATATATATTTATCCATTTTAACCACCATTTAATCCGGTTTTTATAATATATGAAATCTTAATATATTTTATTGGGGCATTTACATGTATCCCCAAAAAAACTTTAATATTTACATATTTTCACAAACATGCTTCAATTTTATTGTACATTATGCATTGAAAACTTGTATTTTGAGAAAATATGTAATTAATGAAGTTTCATTGGGTATATATGAAATTCCCCCTATTTTATTAGCCAATTTATATAAGCCAAACACACCCTCAAGGTTTTCCTGCTCACCCAAACACCGTCTTACGGTTAGTCTGCTCACCCAAACACCCTCCTATGGTTTTTCTTCACACCCAAACACCCCTTTATAAGCTTTCTGCTCAACCAAACACCCTTTTTTATGTTTCCCTTAACCCAAACACGCCCCTGGTGTTTCTGTCCAAACCAAACACTCTTGTTTGGTGTTATCACAGCCAAACGTCCCCGCTGTGGTGCTAAACCCCGAGCCAAACGCACCTATAGGCCTATTAAAACAGCCAAAACGCACCCTATTGTGGCGGCTATCGCCACACTCTCTTTTTTCCGGCTGCCAAAAACAAGAACCGACAACACCCTACATTGGGTTATTGAAAACCGAACGAAAACGTCAACTCCTTTTCTTAAGAAATAAAAACCATAACGCAGCCCTTTTAGCTGCTGAATACCACCAAGCGAACAGACCCTTTTTGGGTGGCTGCCACCCCATCCCAACACACCCATGAGGTTGAGATAACCAAACCCGACGCAACACCTTTTTCTTTGTGACAACCAAAACCCGAACCCAACCCCTGTTGTTGTTTAAGGCCCAACCGAACGCACCCCAATTTGTGCACAACACAAACGCATCCTTATGTTGGCGTGTATAACAAAACCAAATCGCGACCCTGTTCCTGTATAGAAAACCAAACGCAGCCAGTGCGTGACAATGGCAGTGGGTTGGTGGTGGCTGTGAGGTGAGGTGGTAGCGGCGGTGGTGATGGTTATAGGCGCGTGGAGGCGTGTGTTGTTGGGGATCGGATAGATCGGGCAATGAGGAACACATTTGGTCTTGGCCGGAAAACTCGCCGAAAAAGTTTTTCGGCGGCGGCGGCGTGATGGTGACCGGAATCCGGCGGCGGTGGCCGGACACGGGGGAGGGAGAGAGTGTTGTTTATGTGTGTGTGTATTTTGTTATATCAAAATGAGAGAAATGAAATAAAAAGTATAAAACTTTTTATATATATAAAAAGTTTATAAACAAAGTGTAATGTGTAATATAGTTGAGGGTTGATTATGTAAGTTTTTAATATAGTTTTGATAATTATCGGTTCGGGACTCGTTTGAACGACTTAACGGATGATTCAACACACGAAATTTTCGCCATTGTTTTCCAAATAATTTTTCCAACAAAAACGAGTTTTCATTTGATAGCACTTCATAAATATTTTTATAACATTTATAAAAATATTTGTTATTCATTTGAAAAACCCGGTTATGTCTTGCCCGAAAGTAAAAATACAAATAAATTTCTAACTCGTTTATTCACGTTATCAATAAACGTTTTCGAATAAAATGATGACTAATTTATTAAATATTTTTATTTAAATAAAAAACAGATGTTAATTTAAATAAAATTTAATTAACTTTCGCCGTTTCTAAATCCTTGCGAGGGCAATTTCAGTCCCTTTATGACGTTTTTCGGTCTCGGTACAAAACTAAAAAGTTGTCAGGAATGTCGTTTTACATCAAATTGCTTTAGAGTCCGAATAGTGAAAACGTGATTTAGTGGTTCGTTTCTGATACGTCAGCTTGTAAATAACATATATATGTTTCGTTTTCGAGCCAAATAAATTAAAAATAACTTTTCCTTGAGAGATGTAATTATAAATATGAATTATTATTTAAAATATGTTCCAAAAATTTTACCGATTACGCGGTAATCGCTTTTATGTGACAAAGAAACTGACCAAAAGAAAAAAAAACAGGTCAGTCAGATATCGAAAAGTAAAGATTAAAAAAGTCCCTTTAAAATATCGAAAATTCCCCGGATGTTACAGCGGTCCCCGGTTCGAGGTTCTAGTATTGAATGAAGATGCTGAGTATCGTTAATGCCTAAGTATCACTCCTAAGGTAGAAATGTACCTCTTTACTCAGTAATTTCCCTAGATCTACTAACCTTTAGAAAACCCTAAAGCTTCGATCTTTCCACCTCAATTCTACAACCTTGATATACCTTGTACTCCAAGTAATCACTTTTCTTGAATCCCGAGACAAAGCTAAACCTTACTTGTTTTCCAAGAACCACCAAGACTTAGAATACCAAGAAATCCGCAGACACCTTCAAACTTCAATAATTCAAGATTCTAGATAATCAACTAAACCTTGAAGCCTTTTTACCCTTCAAACTTGATCACCTCTAGAACCTTAAAAACAACACCTTGAAGCTTAAAGATTCAACCTTGTACAAACCCTTTTGAAGCTTGAACCTTGTCGAATTAATAACAATATGATTTCTGACTTTAGGTATATATAAATAATAATACTACTTATATTAACCAAACCAAATCAAGTGACCCTTGAAAAGGTTTAAAGAAAGAAAATCAATAAAATTCGAGTAGTATATGATATTCCCGGGTCGTTTTTCCCAACGAGGAGTGCAAATTTGAGAGTCGAAAGTCGATTTGATATTTGATGTTTGAATAACAAAGATTTTGATTGGATTTTCTAATTCTACTGGAAAAACAAGTAAGGCAAACTAAAAACGAAAGTAATTAAAGCTAAAACCCTAAAAACGATAACGGGAATCCTAAAAACGTGACTTAAAACCTAAATTATCAAAATTTAATCTTAAATTGATTTTTTTTTACTTTTTATAAACCTTAAATGACTGAAATGCAAGAACAAATAAAAGAAACCCTAAAACGTAAGCAATTAAAGTGAAAAAACAAAGAAAAACAATAACGAGACCAAATCCTGTTCTTTAAAAAAAACAAATTCTTCAAATTTAACCCAACGAAAGAAAAATTAATTTTTAACAATCCTAAATGATAAAAGAAAATTAAAAAAATTATAATTTTTTAACTTTTATTTAATTTAATATGAATTAGAAACAGTTTTTATCTAAATTAAATATTAAAAATACAAACCTATTTATAAAAAATCTGAAAAAATTACAAAAAGTAGCTAAAAGTGAGCAGGTTCTAAGAAAAATAAAATGAGGTTAACAGCTTATCTAAATAAGCTGTTAATAAGCTGAAAATGGCTTATGGCTTAAAAGGCCAAAAAGTGGTTAAATATTTAATTTGGTAGCAAGTTAAAACGGAAAAGACCCAAGGGCACCGTTTGGACGTTTTTGATGTTGTGTAAATATATGTTGGATGAGGTGAGTTGAGTAAAGGGGTTCGAGCCTTGCTCACCCCTGATTTCCCTCAACTCCCAACATATATTTTTTTTCTTTTTAAAAACTTATAAAATAAGTTAAAATAACAAACTTTAACAAAACAACTTTTTTCAAAACTTAAAATATGCTAGGAAATAAGCTAAAAGAAAGATGGCAGTTTGCCTTTTTTTTAAAAACTTA
The DNA here is from genome assembly GCA_026074375.1 of Tanacetum coccineum. Classification (NCBI taxonomy): domain Eukaryota; kingdom Viridiplantae; phylum Streptophyta; class Magnoliopsida; order Asterales; family Asteraceae; genus Tanacetum; species Tanacetum coccineum. Next base: position 15,090 of record BQNB010057918.1, read on the forward strand.
TAAAATAAGCAAATGATGACTACCCCTAATAAGCACTCATGAACAAAATAAGCTAATAAAAGGAACTGAAAGTAAGCTAAAATGACAGAATTACTTAAAAGGCTCTTATACTTAAAATTCTAAGCTAAAAGTACCAATAAGCTCAAATAAGCTCTAACCTAAGCCTAATAAGCTAACAGAACCTAGAAACTGACCTAATAAGCAAGACTAAACCTAAATAAAGCAAATCCAAATAGCCAATAAGCTCAGATGAGCACAAAGCATTTTGCTAAAACTAAGAAACAAAACACCAAAATGAGGGAATTTTCTTAGCTTATTTCTAAGCTAAAAAACAGAGTCCATATAGGCTTAGTGGATAATAACCAATAAAGAGCTATGCAATAAGCTACAATAATCCACAAAGAAAAAGGATTTTGAAATTCATTTAAGCCATGAAAAAGCTAAGTGAAAATGCTGATTTACACAGACAACAACTCTTAGAAAATTGTCAAACTTTTTAAAAACCCTACTTTTAAGCTTAAAAATAAGCTAACAAACAGATCCTTATTGACTTAGGACCTCAAACCAGATCAAAATTAGACCTCAAAGAACACATAAAAACTTTCAAAAATCATTTTGAAATTCAGGTTAAGCCACAATAAGCAAATGAAAAAGATATTTTGACTGAAAACTTAACTTTTGACAGATTTTAACAAACACAAAAATTACACTAGCAGACTTGAAGACTTGGTTTAAAACTTGTTTTAACACATGAATAAACACAAATCACACTTGAAAACACCAGATTTAAAGACCTAATCATACAAGCTGATTAAATAAGCTATGAGTTCACAGATTGCACACATAAGTTCACAAAACCTTGATTATGAGTTTAAAACCTTAAAATCTTTGGTAAACTGAATTTTATGACTAATTCAAGCTAAACTAAGATGATTCAAGGGTCAAAACAAATTTTTGACCCACTTTAACCCATAAAACCAGTTAAACCAAATACCCCTTTAAACAATCTTTTTAGCATTTTCAAACTGATTAAGAGTATTTTAAGCTAAAGTTTTGCAAAGACCAGATGTTGACAAGGTGAAATAAGAAATCATAAGCAATTTTCAACAACAAATAAGCACTATAATAAGCTAACACATATTATGCAATAATAAGCTAGAATGACAATTTTTAATAAAAACTAGAACTAGTGATATCTAAGCTATAAGCAGGCATACATAAGCATCCAATAACATAAATAAGCAACAATAAGCATATACAAACAGTCAATAAACAGAATAAGCCAAAAATAAGCTAAGACAGATTTTAAGCTAAACTTGTATATAAAAAACTTACAAAAGCCCTTGCTCAAAACAGGGATAATTAAGCTTTTAAAAGCTGATCTACAAGCTCTAGCTTGTCAAGGACAAGCTAGTAAAACCCATAAGCCCTTCCTTTTTTGGCTTATCTTCCAAATGAGCTTTTTGAGTAAATTTTGGTAAAAAGGGACTTAAACCTTACAAACTATGGAAAGAGCTTGTAAAACTTAAGTAAACAGCTTATAAGAGTAAATAAGAGCTTATAAAAAGCTTATGTAGAAAACACATTAATATCAAGGAATAATAACATAAAACACAGAACTTTTTAAAACATATAAACCTCAAATTTCATTAACTTTTAAAAACATTACAAGACTTGAATAAAAAGTACAATAAGCTAAATTTAAACTAAGATAAGCTGTTAAAAACTAGATGCCCTTAGGCTTACAAAGGGGTCCTTTTATACTAAATTCTAAGAGTCTTGGGGTCTTCATGTGTGTTTTCTGTGTGAGGAGAAACGAGGGTGTGTTTCTTGTGTGAGTCAAGTCTCCAAGTCATCATAGCCCTTCATTTGAGTGCTCACCAAGCTCTTCGATCTCAACCATCAAATCCTTGTCCTTCATCATCTTGAAACAATTGAAGTTAGAGGATTGCCAACATGGATATTGGTCCATGTGATGTAGAGTTATTGGGATGGTGATGTTTTGTCTGTGGTTGCAGGGGCCAGAGGTTGAAGACCCTGTTATGACAATTTGGCGCCAAAATGGTCGTTTGTTTTGAATTACTGTTTTGGTGATAACAGGGTAAAGGTTTGTAGTTTTGACAGAAATGGCCCCTCAACTTGTATGGTGGTATCTCATGGATGGTCCTGTGGTGTCAATGGTATAAGAAAGATGGCAATTTCAGTCCCTGAGGTTGTATGTTATTATTGCATGGATGGTCCTTTAAGGACCTGTAGTGAAATAAACTTAACAGCCCTATTTGTTAATGGTGTGGGCTGTTAAGTGGGTTTGGGCTTATGGATTAGTTTTTGGGCTGGATAAGTTATAGGTTATTTTGGCAAAGGGCTTTTAAGCCCATAGTCTACTAATGTAATTAAATGGGCTGTCTCCGGCCCAATTATATGGTGCAGGTTAGGCCCCATTCAATATTTCATTCTTTGATTCGGCCTTCGAGGTTTAACTTTGACTTTTCGGGGTTCACTTTTTGGTTGACTTTTTTGTTAACTTTGACTTTGACTTTTTGCGCTCTTTCCATTCCCGTGCTCGGTTTTGTCGTTTTGGCTTCGTTTTTGTCCTTTTCTTAAATATCCTTTACCTGCACAATATAAATGCAAAACACACAAATACAATGTATTTTTGGTATGTTTTTAGTCTTTTAAGCATGTTTTTAAAGCTCAAAGGTATGTGTATTTAAACACATACTAAAATCCCCCATACTAAACTATTGCCGTATCCTCACGCAATGCTATAAGTAAACACTTAAGAAAACTAAGAATCTCAATCCCCCTCGACTAATTACCTATAAAAGTAGCTAAGTGTTCATCAAGGGGAATTAAAGAATCAAAAGCTTTGAAAAGCTCCGCTTTGACCATTTTTCACTATTTACACTTTTCCTACACATATTTTTGTATTTTTCCTTTTTCTCATTTTTTGTACTTTTTTACCATGTTTGACTTTCGTTATTAACCGTTAGGGTCATAGAACAAGACGCATTTTAATCATAAAATACCGCAAGTAAAGAAAACATTCATCATCGTTCCTTCCTGACTTTTCACTGCCACCCAAGACCAACTTAAAAACGAAATCAACCGTTAAATGATAACTAAGATGCTAACAACAACAGTACTCATACTTGTACCTTGTGAAACTTTTCGCTCCCGACAATTATTATATTTTAGGTGAATGTGCTTATTTCGAATTTCAACCATAGATCAAACGTTTTGCAAAATTTTTATGCTTTACGTTCCACCCAAAAAGTAATGAGTTTGAAGGCGAGATCATCCTATGTAGCGACTTTCATCTCTGGCACAATTCCCAGAATGCGGCTAAGTGACCAGGCTTTTGACTCCCCACAGAGATTAGTATCGGGACTCACGGACCTTCGGTTTTAAAACTCTTGGATTTCCCGTATATACATAAAATCAGAACTTAAAAAGAAATAGTCTTAGTTCAAAAGCATATTTAAATTTAAGAAAAAGAGATTTTCCCTATATTTATTAATTCACGTTTATTATTCTTAATATAATTATGCATCATTTAAACTAAGAAAATCCTCGACCTTTTAGAAGGCTGTAACATCGGTTGTGAGCCGCAAATGCAAGCCAAGCTATTTATCAGTCTCGGATTATTATCCTTACTATGGGCTTTCTTTAGAAGGCTGCAACATCGGTTGTGAGCCAGCAAGATGTAGCAAACTTTTATCAGCCCACATTTTATATTATTACCTTATTCATCATTTTTTCATTTTTTTTACTTTATACCACGATATATAGAGAAGACTTCTTTTTGGAAATTTAAGTATAAATTTGAACTAAGACAAAAATGTTATTGACTACATTTCAAAAATTGTTGATTTGAGTTTAATTTCCGAATATAGCACGTATTATTAGTCCGGTTAGAAGCTTATGGGAGAAAATAGCCACACTTATGAGCTCTTAAGATTTCCAACTAATCCTTGTTACATCCCAACTCATACGCTAACTCATCATTTTTTGTTCTTCCGCGAAATTACAATCTTAGTTAAAAAGCTCCGCGCAATCTCGTCCCTAAAAGTTAAGGAACAAGCTAAGCCAACACGCACGAGTCGAGTCCAAAATTATTCATATTCTACCCAGCAGAAAAGTCAACATTGTGATAAAACACTTATTTTGTTTTTGAAATTTTTTTAATTTTTTCATTTTTTGGTATTTTGCTGATAAAAACGGGATTACGTGAAAACAACGGCTGCATGCAAAATCAAATCGATAGATCCCCCCCCCCGAAACTAGAAACTGTTGTCCTCAATGTTTTTAAGAAGTGGTCTCAACAAAAATCTAATGTCGTTTATTAATTTATGCTCAAGGAAAAAACGATAGTCGATAAGATTTGGGATATTGGATTCCCATAATGTACTCCAGGATTTGAAGCTCGAGTGAACGAAAGGACAAAACCACGAGCACGCGAGCTTCAAATCCGGCAACCCAGGACAAACAATAAAAACCACAAAACACGAGAAAGAATGAGGCGAGCCTCCTCCAACACAACTACTATTATAATTAGGATAAGCATAGTTGCCACCCACGCAGCCTTGTTTATGGTCACTTAGCCGATGGCCCGTCCTCAGAAGTCATTGGTCCAAGGGGAAACTTTGGAGTCCAAGGACAACCACTGTGGTATGTCCCCTCCAAGTAGTGCTTGAGTCTAAGACCGTTTCACCTTGAAATTTGACCGACGGTTTTGAGAATAACTCTACGGTGCCCATAAGGGGAAAAAAAAAACTTGGCAACGGTGGTCCGTCGTCCAACGGGTTTTAAGTTTACCCGAGAAAATCTTTAATCGAGATTAAAAAGAAGGAATCCGGTAACCAACGTTGAAAACCGCGGTTTTTGATTTTGGAGTCGAGGATCTTCATTGCTCTAACTCTTTGTAGATCAAAGAGTTAACTCGTAGGCCTTGGATCACAAGTTCAATTTAATTCATTGAAGTTGAACTTTTCGGTGATCACCTGCGACTTAAGGTTAAAGGATTGCATGCTTCAAGGCCCAATAGGCTTTGTGCTCGAGCTCGATCGGTAGATGACATGCCTTTCCGTATACGAGCTTGTAAGGAGTACACCCGATGGGTGTTTTGAAAGCTGTACGGAAGGCCCATAGTGCGTCATCTAATTTATCAGACCAAGAGGCACGGTTCTCGGCCACGTCCATTACCAAGATTCTTTTCAAACACGTTGGAGACTTCCACTTGCCCACTAGTTTGTGGGAGATACGCGGTAGAAAGACGGTGAGTCACACCGTACTTAAGCATGACCTTTGCGAATTGGTCATTGCAAAAGTGCGTACCGCGATCACTAATCATAGTGCGGGGAGTTCCAAACCGAGCAAAGAGAGATTTTAAAATTTTAACAACAACTCAAGCGTCGTTGGTTGGGAGCGTTTTCGCTTCAACCCATTTCGACAAGTAGTCGACGGCCACGAGTATATACTTGTTCCCTCGTGAAGACGGGAACGGTCCCATAAAATCGATGCCCTATACGTCGAAAATCTCGTAAACTTGAATGGCATTTTGGGGCATTTCATCTTTTTGCGAGATTTTCCCGTGACGTTGACAAGAGTCACAAGATTTGACCAACTCATAGGCATGACGATAAATTGTGGGCCAATAAAAACCGGAGTCAAACACCTTTTTGGCGGTGTATTCGGCATGATATCCCCCGAATGGGTCCCTTGTGTCACGCCTAAATGAATATCAAAGCTTCCTTGGTCGTGAATACACAGCCGATGACTAGATCCCACAGGATTATTAAACGCAATAAGTGGGTCGTGCCCAAAAAGTAATGCTTCACGTCTTTGAAGAATTTGTTCTTTTGTTGGGTCGACATCCCTTTCACAACAAAGTTCCCCGCATGGTAATTTGCAAAATCGGCAAACCATGGGGTACTAGAATCACCACGAAAAGATACCATACTAAGTGTTTCGAGAAGAAACATTTTCATTTTATTTCCTTTTTTATTTGAGCCACACTTTGGTAAGTATTCTCTACCGGGACAAATAGCGGCCGCGAGGTTCTCGGCTCCTTTTTATCACGGATGATGATATCAAATTCTTGAAGGAGGAGAACCCACCAGAGCAATCTCGGCTTTGCATCTTGTTTTGCAAAAAGATATTTTAGAGCCGAATGATCCGTATACACTATACTTTTTGACAAGACTAAATAGGATCGGAATTTTTCGAAAGCATACACCACGGCTAATAATTCTTTTTCCGTCGTAGTGTAATGTGGTTGAGCATCCGTCATGGTCTTACTTGCATAGTGTATAGGATGGAAATGTTTTGTTTTACGTTGCCTCAAGACCGCACCTATTGCAAAATCACTCGCGTCACACATGAGCTCAAAAGGTAGGTCCAAATCGGGGGCAATTAATATTGGTGCTACGGTTAATTTTTTCTTAAGTGTTTGAAAAGCTTCAATACACTCTTTGGAGAAGAAGAACGAAGTATCTTTTTCAAGAAGACGGGTCATCGGCGGGCTATTTTCGAGAAATCTTGAATAAATCTACGATAAAACCTGGCGTGACCAAGAAAACTCTGAATTCCTTTGACGATGGTAGGATGAGGTAGCTTATCAACTTTAACCTTATCAACCTCAATCTCGTTCTCGGAAATCTTATGGCCAAGGACAATTCCTTCCTTGACCATAAAGTGACTCTTTTCCTAATTTAGACAAAGATTGGTGTCTTCACACCGTTTAAACATCTTGTCCAAATGGGAGAGGCAAGTTTCGAATGAATTCCCAAAGACCGAGAAGTCGTCCATAAAGACCTCCATTATTTTTTTGATCATATCGTGAAAGATAGCCATCATACACCTTTGGAACGTGCCCGGTGCATTGCATAAGCCGAAAGGCATGCGACGGTAGGCAAACGTTCCATAAGGACATGTGAATGTGGTTTTTTCTTGATCTTGAGGGTCGATGGGAATTTGAAAGTAACCCGAGAAACCGTTGAGAAAACAATAGTATTCGTTTCCCGCTAGTCTCTCAAGTATTTGGTCCATAAAGGGTCATGGAAAGTGATCTTTACGGGTGGCGTCATTTAACTTTCGGTAGTCAATGCATACACGTCATCCCGTAACCAATCGAGTAGGGATTAACTCATTTTCATCATTTTCAACAACGGTAAAGCCACCCTTTTTCGGTACACAATGCACGGGGCTCACCCAAGGACTATCCGAGATAAGGTAAATCACTCGGCATCAAGGAGTTTAAGAACCTCCTTTTTGATCACCTTGTGGATTTTAAGATTTATCCTTCTTTGGTGTTGGACCGCCGGTTTGAAGTCATCCTCCATTAGAATCTTGTGTGTACAAAATTCTGGGTTAATACCCTTAATGTCAGAAAGTTACCAAGCGAGAGCTCGCTTGTGTGACTTCAAAACCTTTATGTGCGCAGCATTCTCCTCATCTTTCAAGTCTATAGCAATTATGAAGGGTAATTTGTCGATACCCTCCAAAAATGCATATTCAAGAAGAGGGCGTAAGTTCCTGTAGTTCAACCTCGGGTGGATCATCAATGAAGATTTTTTCGTTTTTAGGTTCAACAACTTTAAGTTCTTGTGGAGGGAGAGGTGATGATGATGGATCATCATTAAGAAATTTTTCAAGAAGAAGAATGTCTCCCTCCGAACCATGGTAAGAGTCATCAATTTCTGGTGAAATTAGCTCATCTTCAATAGCTAGGAAAGCATCGGTTTCCTCAAGAAGAAAATCACTATCCCCGAAGGGAGTGAGAGTAGAGAAGAGGTAGAAACATTGTGTTCCGTAGATGGAGTGGGATTGCCACTCACAGAAAATCCAAGAACTTCTTGAGAATACTCCTCACAAGCAATGTCAATGACGTCGATTCGGTTAACCGATATATCATCATAATTAGAGGAGTATCTTGAAGTTTGATCAAGATTGAATGTTAAGGCTTTATTGCCAACATGAAGAGTTAATTCTCCCGCGTAAACATCAATCAAAGCATGTCCGGTTTTCAAAAAGGATCTCCTGAGAATTAGAGGAACTCAAGGATCGGCATCAAAGTCAACGACTACAAAGTCGGCCGAGAAATGGAACTTTCCCACTTTTATGAAGACATCTTCGGCGACACCGATCGGTCGAGAAATTGACAAATCCGCAAGTTCGAGAGTCATACAAGGTAAGAGTAAGTACGGAAGGGAAAGATTTATCCACACGGAAATGGCCTGAGGATTAATAGCTACGCCATGAATCGGCCAAGGCTAAGCATAACATCCATTTTTGGAAAAACGCACGGACGATAAACTTGCCGGGGTCTCCAAGTATTTTTCGGTAACTATTAGAGGAAACCGCGAGCAATGCATATTCAACGGAGTTCTTGCTAATGTCAAACAATTTTCACTTTATTGCTTATCAAACTCTTAATGTTCGAGGCAAACTTAGGCATGAGAATAAGAGCATCCGCGAAGCTAATGTCGAAATGCAAATCTTGGAAGATTTGGAAAAATTTCTCCATTTGGTTGTTAGCTTTTTCGCGGAGCTTTTGATCATTAAGTCTAGAAGGATATGGAATTGACGGTTTCGGGTTAGGCTTCGGAGCACTAACGGGAGCTTCAACGGACTCAACAACGGGAGCAACAACGGGCTCAGAATTTGGTACTTGAGTTTCAACTTGACAAACGGAGGTTAGGACTCTTGTACTTCCGTTATTAGTATGGGGGGGGAAAGGGGGGGGGGGGGGGGGGGGAGGCACCGTGTCCTTTGTCACCTGTTTCACATTCCACTAACTTTAGAGAAAATAAAAAAAAAAAAAAAGAAGAGTAAGGAACGTGGTCCTTATAAGCAACATCACTTCGGGTGGTGATACCTTTCAAATCTTCCCTCGGGTTAGTAATGGTATTACTAAGGAGTGTTCCCGAACCCGAAGTAGAAGCGGTATTCATTTTCATGAATTGACCCAACATATTCTTAAGATCATTAGTAGAATTGGTCAATGTAGTCATGTTGGTTTGCATGTTTTTCAAAATGGCATCATTTGCCTTCATGTAGCTCGAGAATTCGGCATTCGTTACAACTTGCGGTTGAGGAATCGGAGCTTGATGAACCGGAGCTTGGTAAGGCGGGGCTTGATAAGCCGGAGCCGAGGCTTGATAAGCCAAAGTTGGGTTTTGAACATGATTAGCTCCTTGGAAAAATTGGTTTCGACCTTGGTTGTTTCCTTGATTTCTATTCTGATTCTGATTTTGATTGTTTCGATTTTGATTTTGATTCACATTAAACCCTGGTGGTCCGAGATAATTGTCCGAACGATAGCTAAGCAAATTACGGTTACCTTGAGGTTGGTAAGTATTACCACCTTGATTGTAGGCTCCCGCAGCATATACGTTCTGAGTTTGGCCAATGGTGGCTGGACAATTAATGTAAGAATGAGGACCACCACAAGTTTCGCAACTCGGTGTTACGGAATTAACTTGTTGGTTTGTTTAAAGCATTTTCATAAGTTTCTTGTAGATTATCTGCCATTTCCAAGCTTAATGGGCTGCTTTCCGGATTAGAATAAGTGATAGAACTGATGACTTCAACTTCCGTTGGGCAAAGGTCCCAATCATTGTGGTGAGCGGTCATATTCTCGATGAGATCATAGCACTCTTCGGGTCGCCTTTTCATAAAGGTACCACCGGCAGCAGCGTTGATAGTATCACGATGCCTTAATGTTAACCCGTTATAGAAAGTATCTATTTGAGTCACGAATAACATGTTGTGGTTAGGACATCGATCAAATGAAAGCTTGTAACGTTCCCATGCTTCGAATAACGTTTCATTGGGTTCTTGACGGAAATTCGTAATATCATTTCTCAACTTGGTCACGAGAGGCTTCAAACATCTGGGACAATCCTGGACAATCATCACAAAAACACAAGCAAACGAGAATGGAAAGAGGCACACCTAAAGCCTCCTCACAAAAAACACTTATTCATTACTACATAATATAACTACAGATAAGCATGGGTTGCCTCCCACGAAGCGCTTGTTTAGGGTCACTAAGCTTGACCCAATCCCCGAATTCATTTATCCTTGGGGAAGGTTTGGAGATCCGGGGCAACCAATTGTGGTACGTCCCCTCCAAAGTAGTGCTTAATTCTATGACCGTTCACCTTGAAGTTTGGCCCGAAGTTTTGAGATAACTCAATGGTGCCATATGGAAAGACTTGGGTAATGGTGAACGGTCCAGACCAACGGGATTTCAACTTGCCCGAGAACATCTTCAATCTAGAATTAAAGAAGAGGACTTGATTACCAATGTTGAAAATGCGGTTTTTAATCTTTGAGTCATGGATCCTCTTTGTTTTCTCTTTATAGATCAAAGAGTTCTCATAGGCTTGATCACGAAGTTTATTTAGTTCATTGAGTTGAACTTTACGGTGATCACCCGCGGTCTCAAGGTCAAAGTTTGCATGTTTCAAGGCCTAGTAGGCTTTGTGCTCGAGCTCGATCGGTAGATGACATGCCTTTCCATACACGAGCTTGTATGGGGTACGTACAAACCCGATGGTGTTTTTATAAGCGTAAGAAGGCCCCAAAGTGTGTCCATCTAGTTTTGTCGATGATGACGTTCTAGACTACTCAAAGTCAAAGGAGGAACATGAAGTTCATTTGAAGCTAGTGTTGGAGTCACTAAGGAAGGAGAAGTTGTATGCTAAGTTTTCTAAGTGTGAGCTTTGGTTGGTGGTGTGTAGTCAAATTTATATACCAATAGTAATAAATCTCGTAAGAATTTCTTTCCAAAATACTTCTCAACCAAGAGAAATATAAGGTAGAAATCTCACAAAATAAAACACAATTTGTATATTTTTATCCGGGAAGTATTGTACAACTCGGGTCGTGTCCCAACGAAATCGTGAATTGAGAATTTAAGAATGATTCGGATTCGAGTTTAGAATAGTAAAGGATATTTGATTTGTTGATTACACTACAAATGTAATAGCAAGAATTGAAAAACAATTAACTAGCACGAAAATTAAATGCACAAATCGAATTAAACGCGAGCTAAAACTGAAATTTAAAAACTAAAGCACAACTTTTAACAAATTTAATACCTAAAAATCACAAATTTAAAATGAAAATTTTAGGAAAAAGAATTAGAATTTTTTATGTATTTTTGAATTTTTTATGATTTTTCTAAGATTTAATGATTTATCAAAAATAAACTTTTTCTAAAAATTAACACTAAAATTTTGAGAAAAATGTAAAAAAATGGTTTTAAAATGCTAAACTAGTGCAGAAACTCAATGGAATGAAAAGCCCTAATTTTTATGCCCTAATTGTGCCCTAATTTTATCAATTAAAACTAAGAACCCTAAATAATAAAACTAATTACTAAAAATTAAAATCTATTTATTTTCCTAGAAAGAACAGGGTAGAAACTGTCAAATAGAAAAGTAAAGGGTAGGCGGGGTAATTAGGTAAAATTTACACAATAGCACAAACGGGGGACCCTACACTTTAAGAAAAGAACAAAACAGACCCTAGCTTATTTACTATTTTTGGCTTATTAAATTTTGAGAATCAGCAAAAACTTAAAACTACAAAGGATGCTAACAGCTATACTAAACAACTTTAACAAAAGCACATTCCACTTTTATCCACTACATAAGCTAGAAAATAAGCAATTTGAAAACTGTTACAGAAACTAGCCTTTTTAGAACTTTTTAGGATTTTGGCTTATTGTGAGCTTAATATTTGATAAAAGCTGAAAATAAAAGATGCTTGTTTATGCCTAAGATGTGTATTAAAGGTTTCTAAACTAATATTACCCTAGTGTTAACAATATTAGAAAGAAAATGAAGCTGGAAAATGCAAAGTTCAATGAAACTGTTTTTAGGCTTTTTTTTCAAATAAGCTAACAAGCTTATTTTTGGTCCTTTGGTGCTGAGATATTGGAACTAAGCTTACCTACTTATCTAAAATCAACTTAGCTAAAGGGACTTGTAAAATTCTAAAAGGAAATAAGAAAATTTCAAAGTAAGAAATGGCAGAATATAAATGCTATTATTGAAAAGTGCACTTGCTGTGCAATTGTGCCAGCTGATGCAAAGGCTAAGAACTCAATGCCCTCAAATGCAGGCTCAACTTTGAACTAATTCATCACCTTAAAAGAACCTAAATGATGACTCAGCAAAACTTAACACTATGAATGTCCTTGATAATTTTAAAATTTTAAAACCTATCAGGTTATGAAAAAGTGCCCTGGTGGCAAAATGAAAGGTTTTCTGACACTCTAAATCTTGTAAGAATAAAAACCTAACATCTAAAACTTGTTCTAAACTTTAGTTTATATAACCCAACTCAGCACTAAACAACAGAATTTACAGGAAAGTTTTATGACTATTAAGAAAGTCCGAAAAAAGCCTGAACCATACACTCTTAAAAGTTGCTGTCAAAACACAATGATCTTAAAACTATTTAATAAAAAGCAAAAATAGCTAGAACTTTTTAGCTACTTCTACTCTAAATAACCTAGATACATAGCTATTCAAAGCATTACTATTACACCTTAATTAAGAGAAATCGCTAGTTTACTCTCTAAGCTAATTACTAACAACTATTGACAAAAAAGTGAAAGTGATACTTACCTAGTTTAAAACTACAATAACCTGAAAACAATTCAAATTTAAGCTAAGTAAACCTTATGAACATGATTTAAATGGATACTTAACAGAAATAAGCAAGTTGAAAATAAGCTATGAATTGGCTTAATTGAGAATAAGAGAAAATGACCTGAAAATTTGGAGTCTCAGAACTAGAGCTACTCTAGTTGAGTGAGTAGCTCTTAAAAATGCTTAAACCCATATGGCACCTTGCCTCTAGACCACATAAGCTGGATATTTAGCTTAATACTCCTTGAATCTTTCCAAATTGGAGGTCTCAACTTCTTCTCAAAATTCCAATGATTTGACTTAAATATAAGATTGAAAATGAATTGCTTAAGACAGAAATTTAGCTAAATTTTAGCTTATTAGAAGTAATAAGCTCTTATGAGCTTATTTAAAGCTTATTTGATTAATTAAACTTTAAACTGAAAAATGAAAGAGTATTAACTGTGTAAATTTACTTTTATTAATGAATTAAAGGAGTACAAGTGAAAAGAAATGATTACAAGAGCTAAAAGCTTAAATGCTTATAGTGAGAGCTTAATTTGCTTAAAAACGAAAAATTACAAAGTAAATGATTAAAACAGAGAATTAACCCTGAAAAATGAACTCTTAGGCTGCTATTTATAGAAGAGGGGTGAAGAGAGGGAAAGGATTCTAGGGGCTTCCTTTAAATCTCAACCATCGATCTTTTTAAATCATTTTGAAACCGTTGGATCATAAGAGTGAGGTGGCAAGGCCAATGATTGAATGCCACGTGTTTGATGTTGATTGGGAGAGGTGTAGAACGATTTTATAAGAGAAAAAGGGAGCGGGGTTGGGTTAATTCGCGATTTGGGTTGTGGGCAATCTTGGCGGGAAAAGTTGTTAAGGTGGTTGGGTTGTTGCGTTTGTTTGCTAAAAAGCCGGCAATTCATTTGAAAGGTTTGGGTACTTGACACTTTCGGTCCTTGTCTTCTATTCCGCCCAAATGTAGTGTTAATGCAAGTTTCAAATTGGCAGGACTCGTCCTTGTGGTTGCTTTGTTCTCTTTTCTTCTTTTTAAAGCATTTTTTTCTTTTGGCAACTTTGGCCCTTGAGACTTATATCTTCAAAATAAGTCCTTTAGTCTTTGGAAACTTGACAACAATGGCCCCTTGACTTGTAATTTGGGTCTTTGACTTCTTTGTTTCTTTCTTTGACTGAGTTTGACTGTGTCGGGCTGATCCGGCTGCGATTTCTGGCTGAATTCTTTGTCTTGCTCTTTGCTCTTTGTCTTTTTCCCGTTTCTTGTCGGTTTTTGATCGTTTTTGCTTCTTTTTGTCTTTTCAATCCTTACCTGCACAATTGGACACAAAAGCACACATTTTCTATTCTTTTGGCATTTATTTGGCTTTTATTAGGCAAAATCCCGGGTAAATTAGTATACAATTAAGCAAATATCAATTTCATTCATCCAAAGCTTACAACTCATGATGATGAAACAACACATGGAGAGGAAACTAATGAAGATGACACCTTCGATCCTATAGTTCATACACCCTCTCATGTTTCATCCTCAGATGATGAAGACAATGTGACAATGAATTGAAAGGGTGATGTTGAAAGGAGAAAAGTCGGATGAAGATTCTACAAGGTAGAGGACCAAGGTCAATGAGGCGGACCAGAGATTACCAAATGTACAATCTTGAAGTAAAGATGATGTAAAGGCAGATGTTGTATTGCCCAGTTCGAAGTACCCAGGAAATTGAAGACACTACATTGACCCCTAACTTCGTCAAATCCTGATGGTCACAACAGTTTTCCATCGGTATCATCTGGCATCATCTCAACATGCTAAATCCAAATCAATATACCGTTGTGAATGCTATATTTGGACATAAGCAGAAGCTACCTCTCTAGTAGAAAATATTCCTGTCACTGCCCATTGCGGAGCCATCCTTCTTCTGCACACAACCAATCATCCTCTAACACCGAACTCCTTTTCTTCACTCAATTACAACACCCACCAATCCTAACACCGGCTACAAACTCAAGCTCCACACTTTCAAATCTTCCTAACTTTGGTTCTTGTTTGGTTTTTGATAACAGACTAAAGCTTTAGAAGACCAACTTCTCAGAATTCAAACAAACAAATCAATATGCTGAAGCACTCTCTTCCATTCCTGGCATCGTTGACCAGTACCTGGCAAATAAAATGAAGGAAGCAGTAGATGTTGCAGTCCAACTAAAGTCTGATAGAATTCGAGAAGAGGCTCAAGCTGAAAATCAACAATTCCTTGATTCAATCGATGAAGGAATGAAGAAAGTAATCAAGGAACAAGTCAAGAGTGAAGTCTCAAAGATCACACCAAAAATTGAGAAGTTAGTGAACGAACAACTCGAGTCTGAGGTTCTGGTACGATCTTCAAAGGAAGCCAAGACGTCTCATGCTGTAGCTGCTAATCTTTCGGAACTAGAGCTGAAAAAGATCTTAATTGACAAGATGGAAGCTAACAAATCTATCAGTAGATCTTTTAAACAATGGAACATGAACATTAAAGAAAACATAGAATTTAAACATAAAACCTTAACTTTTCATTAATTCTTAAAAAACAGTTACAATGCTTGAATTTTAAAGACAATAAGCAAAAAGTTAACTAAATAAGCTGAAAAGTAATAACTAGATGCCTCATCAATGGCTACAAGGGTCCTATTTATAGAAGAGGATTAGGTCTTGAGTCCCTTTAAGGTGTGTTTCTTTTGTGAGAGGGTTTGCAGCTGTGCTAGTTATTTGAGTAAGTCACCAAGTCATCTTAGCCCTTCATTTTGAGTGTTCACCAAGCCTATTCATCCAAACCATCAATTTCTTGTCTTCTTCCATGGACGAATAAGGTTGGAGAGGATTGCCAAGGTGGCTTTGTTGGTTTGTGGTATGGGGTTGAGGTGCAGAGATTGAAGATATGGGAATAGTAAAAAAGCTGGAAGGGTGCTATTTCTGTTTATGGGTTTGAAGGTTAACATGTGTTAGACTCTGTTTTGGTTAAGTTGTTGCATCGCTAGTCCTTTTGGACTAATAATGTTAGTCCTTGAGGACTAACGATGTAAGATATTGTATGGTGTTATGGGTTAACGGGGTTAAGGGGTTATTGTTTGGGCTTTTTGTTTAGGCCGGGTAAGGTTTTGGATTTATTAGAGGTTGTAAGTCTTAAAATCTTATAAGTTTTTACACAATAAGCTTAATGGGCTGACTCAGCCCATTAAATGGGTACGAGTTGGCCCATTTAAGATTTCTTCCTATTCGGCTTTGTCTTTGACTTGTTGACTTTGACTGGTTGACTTTGACTTTTTCACGCTCTTTCCATTCCGTGCTCGGTTTTGTTCTTTTTGGCTTGGTTTTGTCCTTTTATGAATATCCGTTACCTGCACAATCATAAATCACAAAACACATAAATACAATGTATTTTTGGTATATTTTGGTCGTTTTAGGCACGTTTTTATAGGCAAAATGTATGTGTAATTAAGCACATACTAACTATCATGAAACTTTTGCACTAGTTGCAAGACTTGAAGCCATTAGAATATTTTTTGATTATGCTGCCTACATGGGTTTTGTGGTATATCAGATGGATGTAAAGAGTTCTTTTCTAAATGGGAAACTCTCTGAGGATGTTTATATTCAAAAACCACCTGGGTTTGAAAGTAGTGAATTTCCCAACTATGTGTGCAAACTAGATAAAGCTCTCTATGGGCTGAAATAAGCTCCTATAACATGGTATGAAACACTGTTAAAATTTCTTATTCAACACAAGTTTGTTAGAGGTACCATTGACAACACTCTTTTTACTTATAAGACTTAAGAGTGATGTCATTATTGTACAGATATATGTGGATGATATCATCTTTGGGTCAACCAACGATAAGCTTAGTAAACAATTTGCTAAGCTGCTGAACAAAAAGTAGGAAATGTGTATGATGGGTGAATTAATTTATTTTTTAGGTTTTTAAATAAAACAAAATTCCAAAGGAATTTATATTTATCTAGAAAAATATGTTAAAAATTTACTCAAGAAATATGAGCTAGCTGAATGTGCCATAGTGAAATGCCCAATGCTTCCCCCAAAGAATTTAGGCCCTGATGAATCAGGGGTCTCTGTAAATGAGACTCAGTTCAGAGGCATGATTGGGTCACTGATGTATCTAACACCTAGCCAACCTGATATCTAATTTTCTATATGTCTCTGTGCAAGGTACCAAACTAACCCTAAAGAATCCCACCTTGTAGTTGTAAAAAGATTTTTCAGGTACCTCAAAGGAACTCCAAATCTAGGTCTCTAGTATCCAAAAGGATCAGGCTTCGATCTCAAGGCATATTCAGACTATGACTATGCGGGTTGCAACCTAGATAGGAAAAGCACTTCAGGGGGTTGTCAAATTCTTGGAGAAAAGTTAGCATGTTGGAGTGCAAAGAAGCAAAGCTTAGTGGTTATGTCTTCAGCTAAAGATGAATATGTGGCTGCTGTTGGGTGTTGTGCTTAAGTCCTATGGATTAAAAGTCAGCTGGCTGATTATGATGTTCACTATGATAAGGTGACTATATTCTGTGATAATACAAGTGCTAATGCCATATCATAAAACCCAATTTTGCACTCTAGAACAAAACATATTGACATCAGGTATCACTTCATCAAGGATCATATTTTAAAAGGTGATATTGAGCTTCATTTTATACCCACTGATTTACAACTAGCTGATATTTTTACAAAACCACTAGCTAATCCTAGCTTTACTAGATTGGTCGCTGAGTTGGGTATGCTCAATATTGACAAAGTAATCCCTGATAAAGAAAAGATTTTAAGTGATTCTCTAACTTGAATATTAAATGTTTTTAAGGTAACTAAATAGTTACATTTAAGTTAAAAGACAAACATTCTATATATTTAATTCGGATATTCTCAAAAAGTTTACTTACTTTCTCAAAAATCGCAGGTTTTCACATTGCACGAAGGGGCAAGGGACCCACGTTTTGTGACAATTTTACCACTATGCATTTAATGCGGAACTCAAACGGTTTTTATTTTTAAAATATAAAATATTTGTGTGGTATAAACATTCATTTTTTCACACATACTCCTCACTTTTCACAATCAAACCCTAAACTCATTTTCATCATGTCTCCCAAACATTTTCATTAAATAGAAGCAAAATCCTTTATCGTTTAACAGCTAAGACTTCAGAATCTTCGTCACCATCAACAAAAACTCATGTCACACCTGCATTAAACGTCATTTTTGAGTGTGATAAAGGTATCATTGTTTTCAACAATGGAATCGCATTGTTGGAGCTCAAACACCCTTTATACCAACCCATGCTTTAGTTTTTATCAAAATGTTGCATCTCTACTGCTTTAACCAAACAACCTTCTACATATTACTCAGAATACCTTAGGGAATATTGGTATTCTGCGGAGGTAGATGGTGAAAAAACACAATCACCTTCTCACTCTCTTGTTCTGAAAAACCACTTTCTTTTGACCTTAGTGATTTTTCTTCTATCACTGGGTTGAAGTATAATGAGAATTATGTATCTTTGCCAACAAAGGAGACTGTGAGGGCTGGTTTGGAAACTTTGGGATTAGTTGATGAGAAAAACCCAGATCTTTCATCCACTGATCTTGTCAACTCTTATCCGCTGAAAATAAGATATTTTTCACCGATTTAGAGGGTTCTGATGCTGCATGTTGTCAAGTGTCTGGGAGGTATGCAGGAATCACATGATCAGCTGAGTATTAATCAGTAAGTGATAGCTTACAGCCTAATTTGGGGCTTAAATTTTGACATTGGCAACATTCTCTTCTCTGACCTTGTTTTTAAACTTGTGAATAGGATGAAGGGCAGGGATCCAAATGTCTGCTATACAAGATTTTTTTCATTAATCATTGAACATCTGCTTGGGAATGCCTACAAAAAAATGATAAGCTAAAATCCTTTAAACCCTATCACATCTCATCCACTTCTTTCAAAACTCCATCTGAAAATTAGTCTGCTTTGATCCCTCATATGCTGAAAGTGGCAAAAATTTTAATTGAGCCTGAACATACATTGATCCTTCCTTCTAAGGAACTGAATTCTGGCAACACCGCTGACAAATCCTTTTCTTAGACCACTATGCAGCCTATTGGTCAGCCCAAAGCATCAACTAACAAAGGGTTAATGAAGAAGAAATACCTATCTTCCTTTGAACCTAAGACTTCTAAAAATGTCAGGAAATCCCAATCAAAGAAACAAGTCACTAAGACTCAACATGTTAAGGAATCAATGTCTACCGCTGATGCTACCAAGAGTCTAGAGGCCTCCAAATCAGTAGAGGGGCTAAGGAACTAGCCTAAACCAGCTGATGTTGAAAAGGTAATAGTTTTTAAATTTAAGAGGCACTTCAAATAACCACTCTCAAACTTCTCTAGGAGATAGAGAATTAGAGTCATCACATCCATACCTTATATATTCTGTACACTTTGAGTCTACACCAGGGAATGATACGCTCAAGTTTATAACGCCTGATGTTGACCCTGAAAACTCAAGACTTTGCAAGGAATTAAAACATCATGCGCATGAAAGTCAGGCCCTAAGAGTGCTTGAACTTCACTTAGTCTCTGGGGTCACTGAATCACAATTAAAAGAGTACTAAAGGTCTTCAAACTTTGAGGGAACTGAATCATCACCCTTAGTCTTCTTAAGGGCAGCGTACCGGCGACCCTTCCCTGCATTACAAACTCACAAATCAAAAGAGTCCCAAAAGTCTTAGACTTTTGAGAGGACTGAATTATCACCCTTAGTCTTCTTAAGGGCAGCGTACTAGCGATCCTAACCTTCATTACAAATTCACCTTTTCAACTAACCAATTTATGCAGGAACATGTAAAACTAGTTGAGGAGATTGTAGAGGATCCTCTGGCCATTAACTCTGGAATCAAGTCGCTAGGAAATGTTAATTTGGATGAGTTATTGAAGGATAAGATAGTGAATGTGGGGGCTGAGGATAGTCTGTTTGACATTGAGTTTGAAATTAAGTCCCTTGGGAAGATGGACATGGACCAGGAAATGAAGGATGATGTTGATATTACCTTCATGGGATCTTCTTCTTTTATCAAGAAATGGAGGAGGCTGATTCTGAGTTAGAATCTATGCCTAATGATGAAGTCATATCCATATTAGGGAATGAGGATGAAGAAGAGGATTCAGATAGGGAATTGTCTATAGCTGATGAGATTGATGCTGATAAGGTTATTGATACATTAGTCAGCATTGCCAACAAAGAGTGTAATGATATAACTATTTTCGTTGCTTGTGTTCCAACAGTATCCTTTGTGTCTGCATCTTCATTAGCCTATATTACATCTCAATGGGGGGGGGTGTTTAAATACTAATTGCTAAAGCTGCATGGGAGAAAAAGAACATCCCTCGCAGAACAATTCCTCATGTTTAGGCACTTGGTGCTCTATAAAGGTACAAGGCAATCTAAATCACAAAAGCCTATAGGTCAAACCCCCTTGGTCATCTTTCTAGATGAATGGGTTTTCTTGCTGCTTATATACATAATCTAGGGTTGTCTCTTCTAGACAAGTTTGCTGACAAGATAGATTCCTTAATGCCTAGAATGGTGGCTGATGCTTTTAAGGAAAGAATGCCTGAATTCATCTCTCATACTCTCATGAACATTCTCTCATAGCTACTCAATGACTCATTTAAGAAACTTATGCTAAAATTTGACAAAAGAGTCAAAAAGACCCTCAAAGCTGAAGTACATAAAGTTGTTCTCAAGCCTTTGTACAAAGAGTTTAATGCTTTAAACAAACTAGAGAGTCAAAGGTTTTTCATTCTTGAAAATAAGTTGAGGAAGTTTTGATGTGGGTAGTCGTAGAGACATCTACACGAAATTTTACAACTCCCTAGGCAGTGTATCTAATCGTTGCAGTGTAGTATAGGCAAGACTCGGGGGTTGTTATCGTTCTCTAGGGGAATAGGTTGGGAAGGCTCGAACAGAGCTTAACCGAGATCTACGGGATTGAAAGAACATTATTTTTGTATTTTTATATTTTATAGAAAGCAAGTAAATCAATGATTTAAGATGTTGGTTTGTTTAACTAATTAATAAACAAAATAGAATCTAAATTACTAGTGATAACTTTATGATAAAATTATGTATTTACTTAATCATGCATTACTCATTAGATTGCTTCTCCTAATCTAGTTACCTTGTCACACTCGTGATGGTCTGTGTAAGTATTTCCTAAGTCATGAACGAATTACACGAACCTGTCGTCTATTTAATATTCCGTTAAGGCAAGGCACAAGTAAGGTAGTATGAAGACTATTACAAGGATCCTAAGAGTATATTAAATGCAATTTAAATATATTAATAGGGATCAACCATATTAGGGTAAGGTAGTATGAAGTCTGTTACTAATGGTATCCTTTCTACACATTCGCGTTTCCCTAGACGTCTATTCCAATTTAATATCTTATGGTTAGTTTTCTAAAGCCTAACGCACACATTCATCACAAGAAGCAGCAGTAAAAGGATCTAAAATCAAACTTTTATGCAATCATAAGCAAATACAAAGGAGGGTTTAGCCTAACATGTTATAAAGAAAGCAAGAACATAAATCAATCAAACAACACATAGACATATTGAATGATTAAAGATAGATAATCTTACTTGATTAAAACATGGAATAAGGTCAGTTACAATTGGGTTTTGAGGCCCTAGAGTCGGCCTAAAAGCTGACAAGATACTTAGGGTTCAGCTCCTAAAAGTTAAACAAAGTTACACACTTAAAACCCTAAATATGGCTTAATATATATAGAGAAATCGTCGCGATAGTGTTCAGTTGTAGTCGTGACACCGTCACAAGATAGAATATTCTAGGTCTGATTTGAGTCGGTTACATCCTGACCCCGTCGTCAATATCCTGACGTCGTCACTAGATAGATCACGATGACATCGATTTATGCCTGCGATGCCGTCTCCACGCTCTATATGCATAATTCTTCAAGAGATTTGGTGTAGGTCTGTAGTCTTGTCCATTTCTTCTCCAAATGAGCCCAAGTCACGTGTATTTCCTCCAAATATCATCAAAGTGCTAAAAACCTTAAAATAAATGATTACGCACATAATCTGGGCATATTTGCATGTTTTAAGGGGTTAAATAACCCAAAAATAGTGTATAAAATGACACCTCATAAAATACCCCTACACTTGGGATTTGCTTGTCCTCAAGCAAATGGGCTTTTCTACCTAGACAATAGCGATATTAGGGTCATTTAACCTACTCTTTAAAAGCATTTTACCACATAACCTTCTAGACATCGTAATTAAAAGCACGGAAAGCATATACTAGCACATCACATAAGTGTTTGGGATTCTCTCTTTTACTCGGGTGTATAATAAATTATAACAACTATGGGAAACAGAAAATTAACACTCATTACCTGTCATAGCATATAAATTACCATAGGCTTGGTAAAGGATCAAACCTCCACCGCTAGGCGCAAGCATTAATCATTTCTATCAAAGAGGTCTTTTTAAAGGGTTGTGGGGTGTAGGTGTAAGATAACATTAACATAAATGGAAATGGATGGGATACATTTTGGGAGTGAATTTGGAGTGGAAGGGTTAGCTAATTGTTTATAAGAATACATGTTGGTTTGGTTGCTAAGCCAAAGACTTGGACAATATATACAAACTCTACATCAGTCTCTTTCTTTTTCTTTTCTTGACTCTAATATAAACATAGACATAATCAAATGGCAGCCCGTACATATTTTTCACTCTTTTTTATTTACATTTTTTCTATACACTTTTGCTCTACCATTGCTTAAACATATAATACATCATGGGGGTTTATAGACGCACTCCTACACTTGAACTTTTACATACTCGATATTTACAATCTAACTAATGACCCGAATTTACGCGGATCAATATAACATGGAGCTTATTGAACTCTATTGGGGGTAATAAATTACGTCTTCCCCAATTCTTCATAAGATGAATACTACCATGAATCCTAATCGTCCTAAAACAGTATTTACAAGGATAAGGACTTAGCAACCGTGTACTCAATAATTAACTTGGGTTAAAACAATAATGTACTAAAGGTGAGTAGATACAAGGTAGGCTAAGGTGATTTGGGTGTAACAATTGGGTCAAGGGTGACAATGCTCTTCATTAATAGTCCGACTTAACCAGAAAATTACAAGAACCGTGAAAAATGATAGGCTCGGAGGGTTT
>BQNB010057919.1:0-38001 GCA_026074375.1 Tanacetum coccineum
ATATAACAGGATGAATTTTCAAGTTGGATATATACAATAACAAAAAAAAAAGATGGCTACATACAATAACAAAAAATGACAAGTTGGATACATTTTCAAGTCATTAGCCCTAAAAGTTACTATCAAAACAGTATCTAAACATGTTGAGTTTTGGCCCAAAATTGCATAGAATTTGTAAAGACACCATCACCTTATGACGGCCGATAACAACGTTTTGAGAAAGAAGATACGGCAATTTGACGTGGCGGCCTAGATCCGTAAAGGTGTGAGGATTCTCGGACCCGAAATGATACCATGTTGAATAGTGAAATCCTCGAGGGTTAGAATGCAGTATTCGGGTCACAATATTTATGCATAACAAAAGCCCTTAAATCCTAATAGTCTTAGCCATTACAATTGGCCCAGACCTTATACCAATAAGGCATAATCGAGTGCGATCTACCTTGAAGCTCGAAAAGGTGACATTTAATTAAAGATGGCCTTCGTGTGGAATTTTTGTTTGCATTCAATTTCGTCCAAGAATCCCTGAAAAAAAAGAGAAGGCTAGGACAACCTTTTTTTTTTCCGTGTAATTTCGTTTCCCACTGAGTTCTTAACAATCGCAAAAAAGAATATACCTTTGGTTCTCAATTGGTGTACCGTCCAGCTTTTTACATGCATTTATTCACAATGTCAAAAAGATCAACTAATACACAAACTGGTTCTCTTCCCACAGTAAACTCGTGGGAAACCCCGTGGGAAGGGCCATTTTCCCACGGATTTCACAGGAAACCCCGTGGGTAAGGGCCATTTTCCACGGATTTCACACGAAATTATTCCAATGATAAAACGTAAATATTTTCCCACTGGCGTCGACTATTTTCACACTTATATTGTGGGAAGATTTTCCCACTGTTTTTTCACAGATAATGTTCGACACACTTTCTCGACTCAATTTTGCCACATATTTCTAGCAGTTTTTTACCCAAGGGTTTCACATAGACTATTTTCCACAAATTTCCCACAAACAATATTCCCACAGACTCCTTGCTGTATTTCTGAAAAAGTTTTCGATGATTTTTCCGACAAAAAATTCCAGTCAAAAAATTTCTTTTATTATCCACCTTTAGTGTAATTCATAATAGCAACTCTAATTGTATTTTTATAATAAGAACTACAATTCAAAAGAAAAGCTCATTGATAAAATTACAAAATAAATACATCTAGTTCCTAAACTAAATAGAATCAATACATAAATCTCCCATCTAAAAAACAAAAAATACTAGCCTTGTTTGCTAATGTTACAACAAATAGTTACAAGATAAACTCAGAACTTTTCTTCAAAAGCTACTTGATTTTGAACCACTCAATTAGATTCCGATAATTCATTTCCCAAAACATCATTTTCCAGTACTTATATTGGAAGAAGGTGGTTGACTTTTCGAGGATGTTAGTGACGAGCTCAAGAACAACACCAACCACGTCCTAATCCCATCTCTGAACAGCATCAATCTTCAACAACTACAATCACAACTAAAACTCCAAACAAGATTCGAAAATAGAAGGAAACATTAAACAAAATCTCAGTTTGATACCTCATCAATCTTTAGCAAACAAACAACGAAATATAAACCTACCCGATACCTCATTACAGGATATTGAAACCGAGAACCATAACTACCTGCAAGAACCACAAAATTTCTTAATGGTTATTTCGTATGAGATTAATTGTGGACGTGAAAGAGTGGATCTATGTTTCATGAGATTCGGTTATCAAGTAGATGAACCAAGGAAGAAGTGTTAGGTTGTGGTGGCAGAAATTTTAGAGAAAATTTAAGGTGTGTCTGCTTGGACATAATATTGCGATTTTAGGGTTAAGATTAAGAGGAAGTATATATATTGTTTAGGTTAGGGTTACTTATTGTTGGGCCTAGTTATCTAATATTGTTTGGACAATTGTTTTATTTGGGTTTCGATTGTTTGATATAACATATAATTTGTCATCTTTTATATATATTTATAAAAGAATTACGTTATTTTTGAAATTATTTTGTTAAAGTAATCTAAAATTGGGTTAATCAGTTTGTTATATTTTAACACGTGACAAAAATGGAGCATTTTTATGCACATCAAAGCACGTCATCTTTTAAGAAGAGAAGGTGTGTAAGTTTGTGAGTCTATTAGCGACGAATAAATCACATATAAGTATGAGAGGATAAGAAAATCACATTACGTTAAGGTTAATATTTATAATGAAACATATTAGACGCATATGAAGACATAGTATGTAATGTGGGAATGTGAAGGTATACAAAAACATAAGACGATATTTTTTGTGGGAAATCCGTGAGTATTTACACACCTATTTCTTACGGATTTATCAAATTGGTAGGTAATCTGTAGGAAATTACCCACGACTTTCCCACGTACATAATCATTTTCTTTTACTTTTTTTTATATAGTTACACATTCACGCATATACACGTCTGTTACTTACATGCAAAACATCTATCGTTACAAAGAATGTCATAAACGGACATGCGGAACACACACGTGTAAATATTCATACATATGTATTGCTTTGTTACATGAAAAGGTTATACCTAAACCAACACATACACTTGCGATACTCACATAAATAGTTACATTAATATCCAAACACATATAATATGAAATTAACAACACATGTGAAGACATACTAAGTAATGTGGGAATGTGTAAGTGTGCAAAAACATAAAGACGATATTGTTGTGGGAAATCCGTGGGTATTTACACACGTATTTCCCACGAATTTATCAAACTGGTAGGTAATATGTGAGAAATTACCCACGACTTTCCCACGACCATAATCGTTTTCTTTTACTTTTTTGATATAGTTACATATTCACGCATATACACGTCTGTATACTTACATACAAAACATCTATAGATACAAAAACTGTCATAAACGGACATGCTGGAACACACACGTGTAGATATATATACATGTGTATTGATTTGTTACATGAAAAGGTTATAGCTAAACCAACACATACATTTGCGATACTCACATGAATAGTTACTTTAATAAACAAATACATATAATATGAAACTAAAAACTCATATGAAGACATACTACGTAACGTGGGAATGTGTAAGTGTGCAGAAACATAAACACGATATTTTTTGTGAGAAATTCATGGGTATTTACACACGTATTTCCTACGAATTTATCAAATTGGTAGGTAATCTGTCAAAAATTACCCACGACTTTCCCACGAACATAATTGTTTTCTTTTACTTTTTTGATAGAGATACACGTTCACGCATATACATGTCTGTATACTTACATACAAAACATCTATCGTTACAATGATGCGGAACACACATCTACACACATATGTGATGATTTGTTACACAAAAAACTTATACCTAAGCCAACACATACACTTGCAATACTCACATAAATAGTTACGTTAATAAACAAACACATATAATATGAAACTACATACACGTATGAAGACATACTAAGTAACGTGAGAATGTGTAAGTAGGCGAAAACATAAATACGATATGTTTTGGGGAAATCTGTGGGTATTTACACACGTATTTCCCACGGTTAACACAAAAACAACATTTGTGGAAAATTTGTTGGTAATACGCGGCTAGTGACCCACAGATTTTCCATGGACGAGTTAAATAGTTGTTTTATTAGATAATACCGTGTGAAATCCGTGAGTAATGTAGATAAAATCTGTCACATAATTTTGGCCGTGGCTAATATGTGTTAAATTTGTCACAATTTTCCCACGAACGTCTAATTAACAAGAATAGTGTGAATATTGTCGCAAATCTGTGGGAAATTTGTGACGGATTTCACACGAAAACTCGGTCAGCAATTTAGTGTGTAAATAGTGGAAAATCCGTGGGAAATTTATGACATATTTCCCACCAAAATTTAGTCAACAGTTTGGTGTGTAATTTGTTGGTATTCTGTGTGAAATTTCACACCGTTTTTTTTCGTGGGAAAAAAATATAGGTAAAACCAGTTTGTGTAGTAGTGTCACTCTTCTGTTTGCCTTTTCGTTAGGCTTTTCCCTTTAATTTCAATAAAAAATGTGAACTTAAGTTTTCTAGGTAAAAGCTGACTTGACACACATACTATTTTCTGTCCTCTCTAGACCAACGTACTTATTTGTTATGTGACAATGTCACCAATATTACAGGCTACTTATCCACGTCATTTTTTTATATCCATGTGTATTTTTAAAAATGCCACATGTGTAATTTTGGCCTACATGGATGCATAGTTATAACATAAATGACTAATATACTCCTTTTCTCCTTCTAATTCATTTCTTTATCCCATCACTCATCTTCTCTAATTTTTCCCTTTATTTTACTTGTACAAACCCACCGGAAAAAATGTCATCTCTAAACCCACCGAAAAAAATGTCAATGACAATAAAGAAAGTAGTTGAATTTCATATATTACTCTTCACAGCCGGATTCTCTACAACCGCCACAAACATAAATCAAACCCAATCCACAAGAAAATAAAGATCACCATCCTCATACTAACCTTAGCAACCATTTACCAATTGAAGAAATTGAGATGATTAAACCCTAATAACCCTTCCTTACAAAAACGCAACCAACAATACTTCTTCACTTTATACAACTTTAGTAACTCTTTTACAACAAAAAATATTATGCAGCCTCTAACAAAATCACAAACACTCTCTTATATTCGATACAATCCCTATGTCTGCTCAGGTCATACTAACACCGATAAAAGAACAAAAGTCTTCTTTCTTGTAACCAAAAACAAAAGGAACGGGTAAGGTTTCTTTGTTGATGATGATTTTTTTAGTTTTTGTTAATTCGAAATAATAGAGAATATTTGAACAATCTTGTTCTTTTTTTTTTTGAAAATTAATCAAGATCTTTTGGTTGGTGGTTTGGTGCGACTGATTTGATGAGTGATGTGTGTGTTAGGGGTTTATGAGATTTTGCCATGTGGACTATGTAGCTCTCTTTTTTTATCTAGTGAATATGAAGGAAATGAGAAGATTATGATGAAATGGAAATGCCATTTTTGGTTTCCTGTTTGTTTAGGACAATGAGAAGGTGAAGGAGATAACCCAAATAAGTATATATTGACTTTGACTTTTTTGTGGGTGGAAGTGGAAAGCCTATCTGCATGACACTAATTATTTAATAAGATTATTAAAAATAAAAATGCCAGCGTGGAATAAAAATGTCAGGGTGTCGGTAACAAATTATCATATGGGTGATATCAGAAAAAAAATTGAATGTACGTTGGTCTAGAAAGGACGAAAAATAGTATGTGTGTCAAGTCGGGACAAATTCGAAAGTATGTTGGTGTTTTATAGCTTTTACCTAAGTTTTCTTGTGGCTTTAGGTTATTCCTTCAATCTTTGTAATTAAGGATTAGGGTGAAGGTTGAAAATACATAACTAACTTATCTAAATTTACCAAGCTACGCAACCTACTATATTTATTACGGATCTACGCAACATACTTTCAAATACTTACCAATCTACGTAATATTGACCAAAATGTGACTTGTTTGACAGGTTACCATTTAGAAAAGTTATTGTTTGGTCCTTGTCGTTTGTTGGACTTCCACCGTTAGTCCCTAACATTTTTTACACTAGTTTAAGTTACATATATTGACTTTTGCATTGACTTCCACCGTTAGTCCCTTGACTTTTCCATCTAATATTTTTCATAATTATTTATACACGGTTTTATACACACATTTTTTATACATATTTTTATACACAAATTTTTATACATATATTTTTATACAGGCTATTTGTATACACGTTTTGTTGAGATGTGAAGGCTTATATCCCACATTGGTAAAATGAGTAAAGTGGATTAGGGTCTCACACTTATAAATACCCCTCATTGTAATTGTAAACTAGTATCTCTTGTGTGTGTGTGTACCACAATAATAAAATCTCTCTGGTTTGATCCCGTCACATTACATCTTGTGTCGATTATATTTCGCATTTACTTGTCGTAAGCCTTGTTTGTATTCTTTGTTTGTTCGAGTGGTGTGTGCAAGTGCGATATACCCTAACAAAGTGGTATCAGAGCCACGCTACGATAAACAATGGCAGAAGACGGTAAGATAAAGATCGACAAGTTTTATGGTTATGATTTCGGGTTCTGGAAGATGCAGATCGAAGACTATCTATATCAGAAGAAGCTTCATGAGCCTTTGGCAGAAGCCAAACCTACAGGCATAAAGGTTAAGAACTGGGCCCTGCTAGATAGGCAGGCTCTGGGTGCGGCCAGGCTATCATTGGCGAAGAATGTAGCATATAACGTTGTCAATGAGAAGACTACATACGGCTTGTTTAAGGCTTTGTCTAATATGTACGAAAAACCTAGTGCGTCAAATAAGGTGTTTCTTATTCGACAGTTGGTTAATACGAAGATGAAGGAAGGAGCCTCCGTTGCAGATCATGTAAACGAGTTTAATTCAATCCTATCAAGGTTGATGTCGGTTGATATTAAATTCAATGATGAAGTACAAGCTCTTTTGTTACTCTCTTTGTTGCCCGAGAGCTGGTCAGGCACTGTTACAGCAGTTAGTGGTTTGACCAGAAGTACTAAGCTTAAGTTTGATAACACTCATGATTTAATTCGTAGGGAAGATATCCGTAGGAAGACATCCGGAGAGTACTTGAACTCCTTGTTAAGTGCAGAAGACAAAGGCAGGGGCAGAAAGCAAGACAGAGGGCATAAGCAGAACAGAAGTAGATCAAAATCAAAGAAGAGAGATCAGTCCAAGAACAGGCAGGATATCATATGTTAGAATTGCAACCAGAAGGGCTTCTTTCAAAATTAGTGTTCGAAGCCTGTAACCTCTAGGGATAAGGAGGTTAACATGGCAGCTGGAGACTATAGTATGTTGTGTTGAGAATACGATTGATGATCGTATAATGGATTCTGGTGCATCGTTTCATGCTACCTATTACAAAGAAGAGATAGAAAGGTTCAAGCTACGCTCTGATAAATTTTGTTTAGCAGATGATAAGACTCTAGACATTGCAGGCGTTGGGGATGTTGTCCTCAAAACTTTTTTGGTACAAGTTGGACTCTGAAGGATGTTAGGTACATTCCAGGCCTAAAGAAGAGGTTAATCTCTGTTGGGCAGCTTGATGAGGAAGGGTACCACGTAGGCTTCGGAGACCAACAGTGGAAGGTTACTAAAGGTAGTTTGGTAGTAGCTCGTGGAAACAAACGTGGAAGCCTATATATGGTTGAGGTACCCTCTGATGGGATTAACGCAGCTATTGATGGTAGGGGCAACACAGCTTTGTGGCACCAGAGGCTTGGGCACATGAGTGAAAAGGGTATGAAGATTCTAGCTTCGAAGGGTAGGATTTCAAATTTATAAAAGGTTGTTGTAGGCTTTTGTGAGCCATGTGTATTGGGGAAATAGAAGAAGGTAAGCTTCGTAAAGTCTGGGAATACAAGAAAACTACAGAGGCTCGAGCTAGTTCATATAGATGTCTATGGCCCTACATCTGTTGTATTAATAGGCGGATCCCGCTACTATGTTACCTTTATCGATGACAGCAGCAGGAAGGTAGGGGTTTATTTTCTTAAAAATAAATCTGAGGTATTCAACACTTTTAAGAAGTGAAAGGCTGCAGTAGAGAATGAAACAAACCTTCGGGTGAAGTTTTTAAAATCCGATAATGGTAGAGAGTATATTAGCCGAGAGTCCAATGAGCATTGTACCGAAAACTGGATTAGGATGCTGAAAACAGTCCCTAAAACACCTCAATAGGATGGTGTTGCTGAAAGAATGAACCGAACATTGAATGAGAGAGCAAAGAGTATGAGGCTTCATGCAGGGCTCCCAAAGATATTTTGGGAAGATTTAGTTACTACGACAGCTTACTTAATTAATTGCGGACCCTCCGTACCTTTAGGGTTCCAAATTCCAGAAGAGGACTGGCAAGGGAAGGAAGTTAGTCTCGCACACTTGAGGGTATTTGGGTGTGACTCCTACGTTAAAGTGAAAGATGTTGCAAGAGATAAGCTAGATGCAAAGTCTGTGAAGTGCACATTCATAGGCTATGGCTCAGATGAGATGGGATATGGCTTTTGGGATTCGAAGAGTCACAAGGTCGTCCGAAGCAGAGATGTCATATTTAATGAGTACTCTCTATATGGAGCCAAGGCTACAACAAATTCTAGTAACTTAACTAAGCCAAATCATAAGGATCAAGTGCTGTTAGAAGACTCGCCAGAGAACCTTGCAAATAAAAGCATAGTTACAGAGCATGGGTTGAGTTCAGAAATCACTCAGAGCCCAGTTGGGAGCTCAGATGCGAGTGAGGGGTCCAAAAACAGTGGGAGCTATGAGGATAGTAGAAGATCAGATAAAGAAGACTCTGAAGACAGAGCATCCTCGAAAGAGGGAGGCTCCAAGACTCCACAGTTACGAAGATCCGCCAGAGAGTCCAGGGCTCTGGTAAGGTACCCTCCATCAGTAAACTATTTGCTACTGACAGAGAATGGTAAACCAGAGTCTTATTCAGAAGCCTTGAGTAGCAAAGAATTCGTACAGTGGAAGAAGGCTATTAATGAAGAGATGGTTTCACTTGAAAAGAACCAGACTTGGTCCTTAGTCAGATTACCAGCAGGAAAGAAGGCATTACAGAGTAAGTGGGTGTTTAGGGTTAAAAAAGAGTAGGATGGCAAGAAAAGGTACAAGGCTAGATTGGTAGTTAAGGGTTTTCCATAGAAACAAGGGGTAGACTACAATGAGATCTTCTCTCCAGTTGTAAAGATGACTACAGTCAGGTTAGTCTTGAGTATTATAACCGCAGAGAACTTGCATCTAGAGAAATTAGATGTCAAGACAGCCTTCTTACATGGTGACCTTGATAAAGAAATCTACATGACACAACCAGAGGGTTTTCAGTCAGCTGGGAAAGAAGAAAACCTTGTGTGCAAATTAAAGAAAAGTCTGTACAGATTAAAGCAAGCACTGAGACAATGGTACTTAAAATTTGATAGTTTTATGCAGAGGACATGGTATAAGAGATGTGTTATGGACCATTGTTGCTACTTAAAGAAAGTTGGCTCGTCCTCAATTATATTACTGTTATATGTTGATGACATGTTGGTAGCAGGCTCCGACATGGCAGAAATCAAGAAGCTCAAGAGACAGTTGTCTTAAGAATTCGAGATGAAGGATTTAGGTCCCGCAAAGCAGATTCTAGGCATGAGCATCATCAGAGATAGAACGAAGGGTACTCTAAGGCTATCCCAAGAGAAATACATAGGGAAGGTTTTAGAGAAGTTTAATATGAAGGATGCAAAGGCTAGATGTCAGCCTTTGGGAGACCATTTTAAGCTCAGTAAGAAACAAGCACCTAAGACGGAGGCTTCAAGACGAAGAATGGCTAAGGTTCCTTATGCTTCAGCAGTTGGCAGTGTGATGTACGCTATGGTGTGTACAAGGCCAGATATAGCTCATGCAGTGGGAGTTGTTAGCAGATTCATGTCTAACCCAGGAAGGGAGCATTGGGAAGCTGTCAAGTGGCTGTTACGCTACTTGAAAGGTACTTCGAAGGCTACTCTCTGTTTCAGTAGAAAAGAGGTTGTCTTAGAAGGATTCTCCGATTCAGACTATGGAGGTTGCTTAGATTCGGGCAAGAGTACTACGGGTTATGTTTTCACAGTGGGTGGTACAACAGTTAGTTGGATGTCTAGAATTCAGAAGTGTGTCGCTATGTCAACTACAGAAGCCGAGTATATGGCTATTGCAGAGGCTGGCAAAGAGTTGGTATGGTTGAAGAATTTTCTTGAAGAGTTAGACAGAGCCCAAACAGAGTGTCGTCTGTTTTGTGATAACCAAAGTGCTATTCATCTCGCGAAGAATCCGATGTTTCACGGTCGAACGAAACACATCAAGATAAGATATCACTATATCCGAGAATTGGTAAGTGAAGGGACGTTATATTTGAAAAAGATTCTTGGAGCAAAGAACCCTGCAAATATGCTCACCAAGGTGGTCACGACAGAGAAGTTGAAGCTTTGCGCAGCTTCAACTGGCCTCCAAGATAACTGATGAACGGAGGTTGGTGTCTTACCAAAGAGAGAGGTTATTTCCAGTTTGATGATGTTAGTTCAGGATACCTTGTATCAAAAGTCTCCTAGCTCTGTGTTTGGTTAGTGTAGCGTGTTCCGTATGTTCGGCGGTACATGAAGGTTAGAGCAGTAGCATTGTTAAAGGGAAGGTGGTTTGAAGTTTACAAAGATTACTTGAGACGAAGAGTAGTGAATTGATTAGCCTTCAAGTAGGAGATTGTTGAGATGTGAAGGTTTATATCCTACATCGGTAGAATGAGTTGATGACATCAAATAACGTCAATTTATAGCATCATTTATCCCATGATATTAACCCATTTTATATAATTATTACAAAGAATTGTTACTTAATCGTTTATATTTGAAAATTACAGTAATTATGGAGTAGTTGGTGAAAGTTAGCAAAAGGCGCGCATTCTGGAGCTTAAATGAAGATATTTTGAAGATTAATATTCTGAAGACCAATACGTTGTATCCATCAAGGAAGATACGGCGTATCCGTGTCTGCACTCACCAAAGACCACAGAAGGATAAAGATCAATACGCCGTATCCAGAGAGACTCAATACGCCGTATTCAAGAAATAGTATGTGAATATTCTGGAAGATATCAAGCGTGGTCCATACTCCAATAAATCCCTAATACGCCGTATCCAATCCTTGGATACGCCGTATCGAACCGACTTCCAGCCTTATAAATAGAAAACTCAAAAACGAGTTTTGAGTGTGCTAAATCATATTCTCGATACCTAAACCACAAAAGTCGATTTTCAGAGGAGAAAAAGAGCAGAAAAGGTAGAGAAACGTTATCAATTCCATAGAAGATAACGTGTAATTCCATATACTTAGTAATCATTTAGTTTTTGGTATCATTCGTTAACTCGGTTAGTTTACCTTGGCTAAATTATTGCTCTTGTATTTATTATGATGTTTGAAGGCTAATACCTTCGGGTATTAGCCATTATTATAAAGATTTGAATGTTTGGTATTTGTTTATCTCGATTTCTTGATTTATCGTTGAATGCTTGTTTATGTTTATCAATTCATACTAGTTTACATGCTTTTGTATGCGACCTACTGGATCTAGTGATACAGACCAAGTAAATCTAGAGTCTGAGATAGCTCTTCATATAGTGATTTATACATCTAGAATCATGGGATCAAAAATATTGTCCTTCTAAATCTGTGTCTAGGATACGCTTCGGGCTTAACTAGTTAATTGGATATTGCCAATGGTTTATTGATCGTATTGACTAGAAGGTGAACCTAGATAAATCAACAAATAACGTTATGATTCTATTGGATAGTTGGACAAGTGTACTACTAGTGTATAAATTGCCATTAAGCGGTAAGTGGGTAAAATCTCTATAAGCTAGGGTTTAACAAGATCACCATTACTTTAATCCCTAAGATAGATTATAATCATCAAATACGGATGCTTTATGCGGATGCTTTAATTTTAACAAAATTAATGTGTCTAGGTCTTAGGATGATGTAACGCCTAAGTCTTAAGAATGGTATGTCACCTCGAGAGAAGAAATCATTGCACTTAATAAACAAACCAAATTTCTAATCAGATTAATAATGGTTAATACAGTTTTTTTATATTTGGCTCGATCGCTCTTTTATCTTTTGTTAATTAGCTTGTGTGGGTTAAAGTCCCTTGAATTGATTGTAGTCAACAACCAAACCGTGCCAGTCTCTTAGACTGAAAACCCCTATTTTTCTGTTAGAATTAGGATTTAGACTGACATAGGTTTAGAATAGAATAGAATTAACATAGATTAGATAACCAAGATATTAATTAAATTGATAGATTTAACATCGCTTCAAGTGTTCGACACCCTACTTACCACGAAACTACTACTGATCGAGTACACTACCCGTTAAAGTGTTTTGTTTGGTTTAGTCGACAAAATATAAATTTAAAACATGAATCAGTAAAATATACACCACATAACGACACATCAAGTTTTTGGCGCCATTTCTGGGGAGTGAAAATTAATCTTGATTTTTATTTGATATTTTGGTTTTTAACATTAGATTAGATCTACCCCTTAGGAGTAGTGTAGTTTAGAGTTCTTTTATTCTTATTTGTTTATTGTGTTCGTTTGATACGACGTATTCAGTCCTCTGAATACGACGTATTGGTTATTTAACTGCCTTTCTAGTAAGATTATTTCAGGATGGATGATCCCAACATGACTATGGAAGAATATATCAAGCTTGAAGAAGAAAAAGCTCGTAGGCATGGTCGGGTGTTTAATTGGCAAACTCCTACTTATGGAAAGATCAGGATTGATGACGATCTTTACGACCTTAGATCTGTGGAAGCTGAATTCCCAGCTATAGTCATTGACGATACCTTTGCACCTCCGGATGCACTTCAATGCAAATCTCAAGTAAATACTCCTGTCAACGATGAGATCGACTTTAGAATATCATTTGACGAATCCGACGATGAGGATTACACAATAATTTGTGACAGAAACTCATTTTCTTATAAAATGATTTATGTCAACAATTTAAAAACATATTCGGAAAATGATAATTATAAAGTCAATATGCCTTCGTTTTCGTCACCCGAGCTAACGGTCAATTATTTTAATTATTTAGACTACTTTAATGATTTTGAAAATGAATTTCCAACCATTGTTTATAATGATGCTATAACATCTAAATCAGATTTCTTAACTGAACCCACTTTAAGTCCTTAATATATCGATGAACTTGATTTAAATGATGAAATATCATTATCTGAATGTGATGAAGAGGAACAAAACGTTTTATACTTTAATGATCTATTTTATTTTAACGTAATTTATCCCGATGATTCAAAATCGGATGAGGACAATGATGATGATAAAATCGATATTGAACACTCTTCGGGGGATATGTCTATCATACCATTATCTAATGTAATAAATACCGATATTGGTTCCTATGCACATGAGTCAAATAATCTTTCGGAAACAAGTCATGATACATCTAATAAATTTTTCAAAACTGAAACTTTTATCAAGGAATTAAATTTTAATATCATGACTTGGAATCATCTTAACAACGGGACGCTATTAAATCTTATTAATAATTTATATGTGTCGTTTGGCATCCCATTTGACCCCAAATTGTTTTATAAGGATGAGATTAAATTGGGGCAAGTCTAACTTAAAGACTTTTCTGTAAACAAAAGTGCTTGTCGGGAGACAACCCGGAATGTATTTTCAATTTTTATCGAGTCTTCGACTTGTCTTCCCAGACTGTCTATTATGGCGTATCCAAACCCCATGGATACGGCGTTAATTGGGACTATCTGGGACGTTTATCCAGTCTTTATTTTCCGCACTGTTCTAAATACGACGTATTCATTTTAAAAGGAATACAGGTATTCTAGTTATCAATCGACGTATCCTGGGAATGGATACAGCGTATCGACTTCCTGTATAGTTTTAGGTTATTATTTCAAGTCTAACCAACAAGTACACGGAGATAGAATTTGCAGTGGATTTTATGAGGAATTTATGCCAGGGACGTCAGAAAGAAATCAAACGAGTCTGGTTTTAAAGTTCCTACTTGGTCTGGAAGTGTTGGAGTCTTCTTGAAAACTTCAAGGCGGGGGGCTGGGATGCTTTCACATTAAATCTTGCTCTTAAACTCAAAATGGAGAATCTTACATTCCGTGCAAATATCAGGGGGAGGTGATAATTCTTTATTCTTTTTAATTTCCGTATTTAATATTTTATCTTTACAATGAGGACGTTGTATAATTGAAGTAGGGGGATGAAATTATAATGTTTACTTGTCCTAATTTTCACACTAAAATGTTATAATTATGCTCAAATTAAAAAATTCAAGCTTATCTTTATTGAAATTACTTGATAAATAACTCTACACAATAACACTTGTTAGATATTGTGATGATTTAACTCTATCTGTTTCTTATTGTTTACCCAAATTCCTCAAAAATATGAGTTGTGCGGTGATGTAGTTAGACTTTAAAGCTTGACTTAGTATATCTATTCGATGATGCATATTGAGTACTATGGGAAATTAGATGGAGTAACTTGTTTAAATTGGTAAAATTTTAAGATTACACCCAAATCGCCTTTACATGTTTCTTATTAACTAACTACACTGGTTAGTTAACCCCCGTATAAACTCTTTGTTTACTGTCATTTTAAGAGTAAGATACCCTTAGAACAACATGTAGAGCCAATCTTTTAGGAAAAAACTTACACCAATTATTTTTGTTTGTTTTACTCCTTTTCCCACCTTCGCCTACCTTTGTTTAGGATTAAGTTTATTTTACAGTAGCTAGTTGCTTAAAGTGTTAAAGTTTGTATTTCCGAGTCTTGTGTCTTATTTTTGGTTTACTGGTTAGATAAGAAAATTTGCACATCGCAAATGGGAATGTAGATTATAGTCAAAATCTCATGTATTATTTTTTGTTATACCATCGCAATTAATGGTTCTTTATTTTAATGATGTTTCCGTAGAATGATAGCCATTACCGATAGAATTATCGGAATTATATGATCGTTGAAGGATGGTGGAATATACATCGTGTTTCGTCGTATTGTTTGTTAGCAAAAAAATTCAAAAAAATTAGAAAAATAGCAACAAAAAAGTGAAGGGAAAATTTTGAAGTTAATCGTTTCGCAAACTACCAAAGGATATTTCACGAAATAGCGATTATTAGTTGATACAATCGACAATGTAGAAGTATTGTATAAAGGTAGAAGATATCGCCTACTTTCCTTGTAAAGTATGTAAAGTAAGGGATTGTTTGGGAAGGTTGACCGTTTCGGGGAACGCCAATTAGGTTGTTTGTTTTTTTTCTATGACCAAGAGTTGTATAGTTGTGTCTTTATCATGGTAACGTTCGGGGAGAATAAATGTGTCTAGCAACTTGTATTTTAGACTTTAATCGATGTGTTTTGTAATTTTTATTTTAACAACAAGTTATTTTCTTTTCCTATATCCTTAACCATGATGTTTTACGCGATGTGGTGTGATCAGCGTGCATATGGTCTTATTCTGTTCGTTACGGCCATATATGCATGTCTCAGCTGCCCTTTGTTAGTTTTAATTACTATTGGTGAAAGTTTAGACAGATCTATACCCTATATTTCTTTACTATTACTACTCTTTTGATTATTTGAGGAGGATGTGACACAGTCACATCGTCTATCCCGTCGTTACGGGTGTGTATGTGGCTGGTTCTTTGTCACCCTCCTAGAATAATGGGTATATCGATAGAGATAGTTAGAGTAATCAACCATAAGCACTTATCATACAAACCTATATTTTCCTTTATAAACTTGTTTCTCCTTAGCTTTAGCCGTGTGGAGATGTGTATCCTTTGACCCGATAGCTTATTGATAGAATACTCGTTAACGACTGAGCAATTGTAGCGTATTGTGACTTGTTACCACATAGACTAGTTTCAGTGATTTGAGTGTTTTTATTTTTCTATTTCGTGAGGTGTTTGGTTGTGTACTTGTAATAGATCAAATAAATGATTTAACGGAAAATATCCTTAGGGATATATTTTTATAGACTTCTAAAGGCTACTTGAGGACAAGTAGGATTCAAGTGGGGGGATATTTGATGACATCAAATAACGTCTATTTTTAGCATCATTTATCCCATGTAAATAACCTATTTTGTATGATTATTGCAAGAATTGTTACTTATTTCGTTTGTATTTGAATATTGCTTTTAATTATTGAGTACTTGGTGTAGTTATGCTAAAGGCACGCATTTCTGGAGCATAATCAAGAGTTCGAGGAACGTCTACTAATTTGGACTGCACATTCGCCATATTATTCTAAGACTATTACGACAGTACCAAGGAACTTTGACGAATCAAAAGACCATTGTCTGACTTTGAAGAATACGCCGTATCCACATCAACAATACGCCGTATATAATACTTTGGTCAATGAAGAAGAATCAACTGGTTTTACCTCAATACGCCTTATCCATCAAGAAGATACGGTGTATCTGTTCCTACACTTCACAAGAAACCACGAAGACATAAAGACCAATACTTCGTATCTAGGAGACACCTATACGCCGTATTTATGATATAGAAGGTGGAATATCTGGGAAGATATCAAACGTGGTCCTACTCCAAGAAATCCTGAATATCGTATCCCACAAAAGCTTCGATACGACGTATGATTAATTTCCAAACCCTATTAATTGGCGATCTAAAATCAGTTTTAGGGTATGCAGTGGAATCCCTTAACCTCTAAGTCGACCAAAGAGAGAATAAAAAGAGCCTAAATAAGATAAGAAAAAGCCTCAAGTTCATAGGAAAACTCTTGTAATCTTCACGCAACCGAATACGCGTTCGATTAAGGTTTCTTTATTTTAATTGTTCATATATCAAACCGTTTGGGTTTTATTACAATGACTATCGGTGTTACCTTTAGGTAGCTGCCATGTTGTGAAGATCTATTGTTTGGTTTGTTTATCTTGATTGCTTAATTTTTCAGTTGATTGTTGTTATGTTTATAATTTCTATATCGTTTAAGTGCTGAAGTATGTGAACCTTTCATTCAAACTGGGTCTAGTCCTACCATAATTTATGAGCTTTTGCAAATTCGGAGTTTTGTTTGGGCTTAGGCTAAGAGTTGGGGATAGCTCTCCTTATTGCAAATTGATATATCTAGAATCATGGGTCACATATATATTGACCTATCCTTGCCTTTAGTTTAGTGAGCTTAGTTGAGCCATAAGGTGACCTTGGTATCAACGATTACGTTCTTATTCCATTGGTAAGGACTCGAACAGTGGACTACAAGTATATAAAGAGCTGTTAAGCAGTATGGGGGTTAATAGTATCGATTGAGCTGGGCTTTAGTTAAGGCACATTATAATCTCCTAAGATAGAGATTACTTTTGCGGAGTGCGTTTATTTAATACTGAAATTAGCCTGTCTATGACTTAGGAAGATCAGTACCGCCTAGTCTATGAATGATATGCCCTTCGTGATAAAGTCAATCATTGCATAATAATACAAACTGTGTTTATCGGCCTTATTCCATGGTTGTTATTTTTTCCTTACATTAGTTCTTGACCGTTCCTCTTCGTTTGTTTATCTTCTTGTGTGTGTATTATTGCTTTACTTGTCATCATAACTTAGGTTAGTTACACAAAAAACGTGCCAGTCCTCAGGCTAAAACCCCACTTTTGCAATTAGTCTATAGGTTTAACTTAGATACACTAAAATACTGATAGAATGAGGGGATATTAACGCTCTCGCTCTTAGTGATCGACACCCACCTACTTACCCAAAGCTCCATCTGTTACCGGGTACACTGCACCGCTTTTATAGTGTTGTTTTTAGGTATAGTCGGCATAAAATAAATAGTAAAACTTGATAACAAATAATACCTACGCACAACGACACATCATTAAGCTACCAGAAAATAAGATCCGAAATAAGCATTAACAGCTTAATCGGTTATAAAAACTAAACTTTTTCAGAGAAACTTATCCGAATAAGCTATAAAAGCTTATCTGAAATAAGATGGGAGAAAGATGCTTTCTAAAAATTGACAACTGAATGGCTTATTCGAAAGCTTTTCATCCCAAAATAAGATAGAAGCTAAAGCAAAAAAGAAAAGAGGACAGGAAATAAGCTACGTAACAATAAGCTAAAAAGCATCATCATTCATTAACCCAAACTAAACCTGGAATACCACTTTACTACTTGAATCTTAAACCAACAAATCTGAAATCGATATTTGAAACATCGTTAACAAGAACATTAAAGAACCAAAAAATCATAACGATACAAATACCAAAAACCAGAATCAAAAATGGAAAATCAATTACATCGAATTAATGACATAAAGTGAATTAATCTAACCTAGCTAATATTTCGAACCTAATTGTACGACCTAATCAACCTACGAAAGAATAAATAATGATAAAACTAGAGATGAGATATCGTGATCTGCTCCCCTCATTCTTTTTTATAACATGCGTAGATATCAAGCAGTAGATTGGGCTTGTGTTATCATGGGCCGAGTTAAGCAATAACATACTGGGCCTAGATAATCCTTAGCCGGGCTTGAGTCATTGCTAAGTAGCCATAAGGCTTCTCTTTTGTAAATCTGCAGCTGGGCCGAATCTATTACTGTTGGGCCAGTGGGCTGGGTTGCTTTGGGATGCTGCAATGTGTATCATGGTGTTCTTTTTTAAATATGGGTCGAGTCCGACCATGTAATTGGTATCGGGGCCGACCCAATAAGAGATGTAGGCACGGGTCGGGATTAAAATCTCATGCTTTTTCCAATGACTCTGCTCGGGGATAATATTAACGACATTTGTCTTGATATCGAAAAATCGCGTAAAATACGTTTTCTACATTCTTACCGAAAAAAGTCTCCGTTTTTTGCTTCGTTTTAATCATTTGTACACTGCAAGGACAATAATACCAACACAAAACAACATATTTGCAATTTAATTAAAGCATAGTTTGTTTTTTGTGTTATTAATCCGTGTATTGTGTTTTCTGGGGTATAAATGTTGTGTGTTGTAGCAACACATCATATTCCCCCTCACTTAGTCATTGTTGTCCCAAACGCTATGTTATAATACACACCTGGAAAGTAATAATTTAAAACCCACCTTATACTTAATATACCACTCACATCAAACAAGAACAGAAAAGGTTCATTAGAGAGTTAATAATTATTTTGTTTCTAAAAGAGCGCTTTGTTTTAACCACTTATTTTATTAATAGATAAAATCGTATGTATAAAATTGTAATAAAAATTTATTTAAAAGGCTTTTAGAAAAGGACTTCGTCATACTTGATTTTCACAATCACCTAAACAAGCTTAAAACGAATTGTTAGGATCTTAGGACTAGTTAGATCTTTAGCCTTTGTGAATGTATAGTACTTATGTAATCTCAAGCACATACGTGGAGAGACTATTTGCAAACTGTTTAGGCGGGTGTAAAACTAACCTGTTCACAATTTACAGAAGACAACGATATGACAATCGATCCTCTATGGATCTTTTCTATTGATAATAAATTGATTTTTGTTGTTTTTTTCAATTCGTGTGCATCAATCTCTAATGCTAATAGGTTTTATTTATAGAGAAGAAACCCTAAATTAAGTCAACAAGAAAACTAAATTCTCGTAAGAGATTTTACATCAATATTCAATCACTTCATCAATTATTCATTCCGTAGATTATTGCCGTTAATAATTAGAATATAACGATAAGTCTTTAGTTCATCTAATTTCGGGCAATCAATAACAATCACAGATTCTTTCACAGTCAGCTGGAACAGAGATCTTGACCAGCAGAAAATCATAATCAGCTGGAATGAATACTTGATCTGCCAGCTGGAACAGGATCAGCAGGACCCAGGGAATGCTTTTGAATAACGGGCTAGCAGGAATCGACTTTGTGCCGGTGCTGAAGTACTTGAATACGTAGAGGGCGTTTCTGTAAGTTAACACGCACAAGGAGGAGGGGGGGTTGGGGGAACCTTTCATGCCAGACACTAGTAGCTGGAGGGGGGAAAGGCAGGGGTGGTTGAAAGGACAGGTGGGGGAGGGGGGAGTGGGGGCAGGCGGGGCGGGGGCTAGAGCTCTGGGGTGTGGGAGGGGGGGGTCGGGCGGGGGAGGTGGGTGGAGGAGCGATAGGGTGGGGGTTAGGTAGGGTGCGGGTGGGGGAGGGGGGGGGGGAGTGCGAGGGGGCGGGGGCGGGCGGCAGTGGGGGTGCGGTAGGAATGGTGGTGGGGTGTCTGGGGCTTGGTGTAGGGGAGTGGGTGGGTTGAGGGCGGGGGTGGTGGTGGGGGGTGGGGGGGGGGGCGGTGGGGGGGGAGTGGATAGGGCGGCTGGTAGTAGGGGGGGGGTGCGCGACGAATCGGGGGGTGTGGGGGTGGGGTTCTAGTGACGGTGGGACGAGGATGGGGGGATGGTGAGTGGAGTGGGCGGGGGGGGGGGGGAGTGGTCGTTGGGAGAGGAGTGAGGGATGGAGTGTATCATGGGGTGGGAGTGGTGATGGGTTGATTCCTGGAGTTGGGGTGATCGGAGCGAGGGGGGGTTGAAGGGGGTGGTGGTGGGAAGGCGCACTAACTGGGGAGTTTTTTGGGCGGGGGAAGAAGTGATGAGGGGGGTGGAGAGGGCGTTGGGGAGGGGGGGAACGGGGGGAGGGCGGTCGGGATAGGGGGATGTGTGGGGTGGGGAGTTCGAGGGTGCGGATTAGGTGAGTGGTGGTTGGTCGGGTATGTGGGGTTTGGGTGGGGGGGGCTGGGACGGGGTTTGGTTCGGTGTGGGAGGGTGTGTAAGGTGGGGGGTTGGATTATGGACGGAGAAAGTGGGTGGGAGGGGGTGGGCGGGCTTAGGCGAGGGGACGGGTGGGAGTGACTGTTGGGGTGGTGTTGTGTTGGGCT
This sequence comes from Tanacetum coccineum, assembly GCA_026074375.1. Taxonomy (NCBI): domain Eukaryota; kingdom Viridiplantae; phylum Streptophyta; class Magnoliopsida; order Asterales; family Asteraceae; genus Tanacetum; species Tanacetum coccineum. Next base: position 20,537 of record BQNB010057919.1, read on the forward strand.
AAGGGTGAATGGAGGGGTGAGGGGAGGGGTGGGAGCTGGAGATTGAGTGAGCAGTGGGGGGAGTGAAGGGTGTTGAGAGGGGGTGGGCACTGAGTGATGTGCGTGGTTGGGGAGGGGGGGGTTTGGGGATGGGGAGGGGTTGGGTTGGGCTTGTGGTAGAGGGGTTCTAGGGGTGGGGGGTGGGGGGGAGGGGTGGGGTGGGTGTGGGTGCGGGGACGGTGGGAGCCTAGGAGGGATGGCGGTCGGGAGGGATGGGGGGGGGTGGGGAAGCGGGCTGAGAAGGAGGATGGGGGGGGAAGGTTGGGTGGGGAGGCGCACTAGTTAGTCGATGGAGTTGAGCTGTGGATCGGGGGAGTCGGGGTTGTGCGGGTGAGGGTGGGAGGGGGGGGGCCGGTAGTGGGCCGACTCCGGGAGACATGATGGGGGGGGCTGGATTGAGGAGGGGTGAGGTGAGTTGACGGAAGTGGCAGGTGGGGGTTGGGGGGAGAGACCTGTCGTTACAATGGGTGAGGGGTGGTGGTGGGTAGTGGTGTGGGGGTTGTGGGGGGGGAGAGGGAGGTTGGAGTGTTGGGGGGGGGGCGTGCAAGGGGGTGCGTTGAGTGGGGTTGGTTGTGTGGGGGTGGAGGGGGCGGATTTCGGGGTGGGGGTATGGGGGAGGGGGGTAGTGGGGGGGGGCTGAGGGTGGCGTGTTGGTGTAGGAAAGAAGGCGCGGGGGGAGGTGGGGGGGGTGTAAAGCGGCGTTGTAGAGTGGCGGTGTAGGTGGTGGGTAGGGGGGAAGTTGGGGGGGCAGGAGGTGGGTGGTGCTGGATAGGAATAGCAAGTGAGATTGGGGGGCGTTGGGCTGTAGAGCAGCGGAGGGGGGGGGGTGAGGGGGGTTGTGAGGTGCGGAGTGTGGTAGGGGTGTAAGTGGTGCGGGGCAAGATGTATAAATCGCCTGACCAAATTGGATGTATAAATCGCCTGTCCAAATGAGTGTATAAATCGCCTGACCAAATGAGTGTATAGATCACCTGACCAAATTGATTGTATAGATCACCTGACCAAGAAAAACTTCAAAACTCAAAAGCCAAAACTCTTAAAAAGACTCACTTTTTGACGTTTTTACCCAATTTTTCTTGTACTTCTTACCTATTCAAGACTAATAGAACCTTAAAAACACAAACTTTAACGTTTTTGACACGAAAAATTTAAAATCAAGGTTCTTGCTACAAAATCCTCTTTTTAGCCAAAAAGACACAAAAAGATGATATTTTTTATGGTTTTTGAAAGATTTTCTTGTACTTCTAGTCTAAACCAAGATAAATAAGAAAGAAAGTTAAAAGCTTTATGGTTTTTAAACCCTTAAAAGGTGAAAAACTTTTGAATGATTCGAACCACTATACACGCCTAAAACGAGTAAGACAACACAAACAAAACCTTCACAAACACCCCATGGCTCTTGATACCAATTATAGAATAATCTTAACACAAGTATGGATTGATTCACTTAGAGTTTTAGAGAGAGAAAAATGGTTGGATGAACACTTAGAGAGAGAAAGAAAAATGATAATATTAGCTTAGTGAAAATGTGACAAAATGAACAACCAACACCATTTCCATGTGTGGAGAGGGTTTATATATGCCTTACAATGGCCGGCTAAGGGCCTCTAGTGGGCTTATCCATGGGCTTTGAGCCCGGTTAGCTTTCTAACTTAATCTTATAACTTACTACGAGCTATGACTAACTATATTGGTAGTGACCGACACTTTTTCGTATTTCTAACACATCTTAAGTAAACCATATCCCATAACGGGAAAGGATGCATTTACGCAAAGTGACCTTTGACTTAGTTTGACCAATAAGGGAGTAAAACCCGTTATGTGATTTGGAACAACGTAAATCCAAATTAAGGTCAAAGGAATACTTTTGTTTGATGGTATGTTGAAAGTATGTTCATATTAGGTTTAGGAAGAAGTTTCGGCCTTGGCTAGAGGCGTTTGATAAAAGAATTGAGTTGGTGTTTTGTCAAAAAATAAGAGGATTTGTTTTTGCTCTTCTCTAAGTCTAAACCTCATTTGGAGTGTTCCTAAATGCTCAAATATCATGTACATACCTTTATTGAAGTTTCCACATGTGTCGGGTATGAGGAAAGCCGATAAATCAAAATCCTCAAACTCAGGACAGCCCCTGGCGCGCTAACCCACGCGTTGACGCGCCATCAGCACGCCAGGAGCATAGTTCCCGGTTTCCAAATTTTGGTTATCGTTTGTAATTGCAAGTGTTGCGAACGTTTATTTTTCATCATTAAAACATAAAGGAGATCATAGTTAATGTTGCACCAACAAAAAGTATGGGCGAGACGTTTAAATGCAGACGCACTCCTCCACTAGATTCTTGACACGTCCTAACTACCTCCACTAAGGAGTCAACCTCGTACCACTATAAATAGAGAATGTTTGTAGGAGTAAATGCTATCACTTTTATTGTTGTTATTATTATGGTTGCATTGACTCCTTTGTCGAACTTACAATTAGTCAGCTGATACTATAAGCGGGTGTATACATGTTCGCTTGTAAAGTTGATAATCTGTCAAGTTTACTTGTTCAAAGAGTAAGTAGACATTTTCATTCAACAAGTTTGATCCATAACACTTTGTAATACTTTGATTCTTATCAATAAAGCATTACACAATTGAAAAGTTATTACTTGTGTTGCATGCATATTTATTCGTTGTTTTTCCTTAAGACGTGTTAATTGGGACTTTCAGAATGAGTATGATGATGATAATAACTAAAACCGAGCTAACCATCTTGGAAAACTTCTTTGAGCAAAAACTTTATTTAAGAAAGATGATGACTTGTTCTTGTGAAAACTTTGTAGATTGGCACCTCTGAATTTATAGTGAAAAATATAGATGTTGTAAAACTGTTTGTTTCCATTTACAACCATTACAAAGCCGTTGTGTATATACATTTTATAAAAGCTTTTATAAAGAGATAGATAAGAAGAATAAATAAGAAATAAACTCGGTTGACACATTATGATAAATACAAAATATAAAGATTAGTAAATATCAAAATAAAAATTAGTGTACATAAATAAATAACAATTAAGACATACATAATGATTAGTTACCGCATAAGTAATGATGTGTCGTTGTGTGGTGTATATTTTATTGACTCAAGTTTTAAATTTATATTTTGCCGACTAAACAAAAAACAACACTTTAACGGGCAGTGTACCCGATCGGTAGTAGTTTCGTGGTAAGTAGGTTGTCAAACACTTGAAGCGAGGTTAAATCTATTAATTTAATTAATATCTTGGTTATCTAATCTATGTTAATTCTATCCTATTTTAAACCTATGTCAGTCTAAATCATAATTCTAACGGGAAAAAGAGGTTTTCAGCCTGAGAGACTGGCACGGTTTGGTTGGTGCTACAATCAATTCAAGGCACTTTAACCCACGCGAGCTAATTAACAGAAGATAAAAGAGTGGTTGAGCCAAATATAAGAAAACTGTATTAACCATTATTAATCCGATTAGAAAGTTGGTTTGTTTATTAAGTGCAATGATTTCTTCTCTTGAGGTGGCATATCATTCTTAAGACTTAGGCGTTATATCATCCTAAGACCTAGACACATTAATTCTGTCACAATTAAAGCATCCGCATAAAGCATCCTTATTTGCTGATTATAATCTATCTTAGGGATTAAAGCAATGGTGATCTTGTTAAACCCTAGCTCATAGAGACTTTACCCACTTGCCGCTTAATGGCAATTTATACACTAGTAGTCCACTTGTCTAACTATCCAATGGAATCAGAACGTTACTTGTTGAATTATCTAGGTCACCTGCTAGTCAACACGATTAATAAACCATTGGCAATATCCAATTAACTAGTTAAGCCCGAAGCGTATCCTAGACATAGACTTAGAAGGACAATATTTGTGATCCTATGATTCTAGATGTATAAATTACTATATGGAGAGCTATCCCAGACTCTAGATTTACTTGGTTCGTGTCACTAGATCCAGTTGAATGATAGGTCGCATACAAAAGCGCGTAAACACGTATAAATTGATAAACATAAACAAGCATTTAACGATAAATCAAGAAATCGAGATAAACAAATACCAAACATTCAGATCTTCATAATAATGGCTAATACCCGAAGGTATTAGCCTTCAAATGTCATAATAAATACATAAGCAATTATTTAGCCAAGGTAAACTAACCGAGTTAACGAATGATACCAAAAACTAAACGATTACTAAAGTATATAGAATCACACATTGTCTCCTATGGAATTGATAACGTTGCTCGACCTCTTCTACTCTTTTTCTCCTCTAAAAATCGACTTTTATGGTTTAGGTATCGAGAATATGATTTAGCACACTTAAAACTCGTTTTTTAGTTTTCTATTTATAAGGTCTGGAAGTCGGTTCGATACGGCGTATCCAAGTATTGGATACGGCGTATTGGAGATTTCTTGAAGTAGGGACCTGCGCTTGAAATACTTCTAGAATATTCACATAACTATTTCTGAATACGGCGTATTGAGTCTCATCTGGATACGACTATTTGAGCTTTATTCTTCTGTGGTCTTTGGTGAGTGCATGCACAGATACGCCGTATTTTTCTTGATGGATACGGCGTATTGGTCTTCAGAATAGTAATCTTCAAAATATCTTCATTTAAGCTTCAGAATGCGCGCCTTTTGCAAACATTGCCCAGATTTACTCCATAATTACTGCAATCTCAAAATAAAACGATTAGTAACAATTCAGTTGCAATAACTATACCAAATGGGTTAATATTATTTTCCTTTAATATGCTTTCAAACTGCTTATATCTACTTATTATGCTTTATAGTGCTTATGGTTGTCTAAATATTGCTTAATGTGACTAGTTACTAGCTTAGTTTAGTTTGTTTTAAGTTTAAAATGAATCTGTCAAGTTTTTAGTTTAATACGCCGTTAGGCGAAGGTATCTGGATAGAGGTAGGAGGAGAACTAGCCTATTTTTAGTAAAACTGCCTTATTTTAGTTAAAACTTTTCTTATTAGGTTAGATTACTACAAAGTGCTTAAATTCTCATTAGGTTTTAGCTTACTTATCTCATTATGTCATAGTGCTAAATCGTTTCGTCATTTATAGGCTGGAGAAATAAGAGTGGTCGTGTTTTTAGTCCCCTAAATTTAGATTTATAAGTTTTAAAGGAGTGTTTGGGTTAAGCATGATTTACATAGTTAAAACATGTGAATGTTGTTTTTTAGCCTCAATGCAACTTTCATAAGCTTTAATTTAGCCTTAATATGAGTTTTAACAAGTTTAAAATAAGTTTTATTAAGTTTTGAAGTTAGTTTTTATCAAAATTCCTTGTTTGTTAGTTTATTGTTGATTCAAATAGTTTATTCATTAAGTTCTTTAAAAATACATTTGAGTATTTTATGATCTAATGCAGCTTCATTAGTCTCAAAATAAATTTGTTTTGAGTTGTTTACTCTTGAAATTGCATGTTAAGAATTTTAGCCATAATTAGTCTAAGTAGTGTTTCCTTGTTCTTTAAAGTCTGAATGTGCAGATCAATATAGGTCCTTTTTCTAGCTTTAATTTTTAGTCTATTTTCTTAACTTTAGCTTATTTGAGATTATTGAGCTTAGTCCTAAGTCTGTTTTTAATTTTTAGCTTTTATTTTAGCTTATTGAGTCTTAAATCTAAGTTCAAATCTGTCATTATTCTAAAAAGCCCAAAAAAACAAATGTTAGTCTGTGTCATTTTCATCTGACTTAAGCTAGCTTATTTCTTTTCCTTTTTGCTTATTACTTGCTTATTTGAGTCATTAGAGTTTAGGGCTCTGCCTGTCTTTGGTTTTTAGCTTATTCAAAGTGCTTATAGGTCTTATAATTTAGCTTAATAAGAGTAGTTAAGTCCTTTAAGTTTCCTTTTGAGTCATCTGATTTAGGCTTTGGAGTGTTTTTTTTAGCTGATCTTGTTTGCTTAATCTTAGTCATAAGTGCTTATTAAGTCAAGATTAAGATCTGTTTCTAGCTTATTAGTCCTTAAGTTAGCTTATTATTGCTTTTTAAACAGTTGGGTTAAATGTCAAGTTTTGAAAAACCAAATCTGTTACTTTTTCTTATGCTTATTTCCTGCTTACTAATCAGTTCTAGTATTAAGTCTCTTAATTAAAGTTGCTTATTTTAGTCTAAAGTTTAGCTTTTTCATCAAGAAAATGAGAAATAAAAAGTTTTTCCAAAAAGAGTGTCAGAAGACTCGAACCTGTGACCTCTCCTTCACACACACAACACCCTATCCATCATGCCCTTGGGTCTTTTTCGTTAAGACTCCATCTTACATTTCTTTTATCACCTTTTTAGCCCTTTAAGCTAACAACCCTATTTTGCTTATTTCCAGCTAATTCCAATAAGCTGTGAGACCCAATTTATTTTTCCTAGGATCAGATTAGTTAGAAGTACTTTTCATGAATTTTTCAGATTTTTCTAAATTAGTTTAATATTTTTTATAATATTTTTAAATTAAAACTGTTTTTAATTCATAAAAAATTAAATAAAAGTCAAAAAAATATAATTCTTTTTTCTAAAATTATTTTTAATCATTTAGGATTTTTAAAAATTAAATTTGCATTTTTAGGGTTAAAAGTTAATAATTTAGGTTTTCAAGTCGCGTTTTTAATTCCCGTTAACGTTTTTTTCGTTTAAATCTTTAATTGCTTTTAATTGTTTACTTGTATTTTTATGTTTTTGCATTTTCATTAGTAGAAATAGAATCCAAATCAAAATCTTTGAACTATTCAAATCACGCGATCACGAACGCAAACACGATTCTCCATTCACGCCTCGTTGGGACCACGACCCGGGAGGTTTTGAATTTTACTTTGGTTAAAAGTAATCTTCCTAAAAACATTTTCACTTTCCTCACTCTTACTATTATTTGATACTTTAGTTATATATTATATATATGTATTAAGTAAGTATTATATATATATATATATATATATATATATATATATATATATATATATATATATATATATATATATATATATATATATATGTATAATTAAATTTGTACCACTTTCAAATGATTTCATTTCCACAAGTACCATGATTCATCACTCATGTACTTCCATCTCATACACATATAAAACACATAATGACACACATAAACTGAATTATACAGGCTTTAACTAACCTGCTAAAATCTCATTTGTCACATCAAGTCAAGTTCTAAAGTCTACAACATCACCGGCACACTCATGTTTTGTGGAATTTGGGTAAACATTTGGAAACAAAAAAGGCTAAATCCTCACAATATCTAACAAGGGTTATTGTGTGCGGGTTATGTAACATGTAATTTCACAAAAGTATGCTTGAATTTTTTTTAAAAATTTGAGCATAATTTAAGCATTTTAGTGTGAAAATTAGGACAAGTAAACATTCCAATTCCATCACCCCACTTGAATTATACAACGTCCTCGTTGTATAGATAAAACATTAAAAATACGAGAATTAAAAAGAATTAGAATAAGAAACTCCCCTGATATTTGCTCGGTATGTTCTCCAAGTTGAGTTTATGAGCAAGATTGTGTGTTGAAAAAGCGTCTGAATCCTAGCACGAACAACACACACAGAATTCCAGAAAATATGCATTCCACCAAATTCGTTGTTTTCGTTCAAAATGTCCTGTATTAAGCATAAGAAAACAAGTGCAAATCTATCTCCGTGTATTTGCTGGTTAGACTTGAAATAAATACCTAAAACTGTACAGGAAGTCGATACGCCGTATCCATTCCCCAGGATACGTTGTATTGATACATGTATACGCTGTATTCATTTAATGAATACGTCGTATAGACTGTGCTGAAAATAAAGATTGGATAACGTCCAGATAGTCAATACGCCGTATCCATGGGGTTTGGATACGCCGTATAGAAAATCTGGGAAGACAGACTCGATAAAAATAGAAAATACATTTCGGGTTGTCTCCCGGCAAGCACTTTTGTTTACAGAAAAGTCTTTAAGTTAGACTTTCCCCAATTTACTCCCATCCTTATAAAATAATTTGGGGTCGAACGGGATGCCAAATGGCACATACAAATTCTTGAAAAGGAAAATGAATGACATCTCTTTGTTAAGATGATTCCAAGTCATGATATTAAAAATTAATCCCTTGATAAAAGTTTCAGTTTTGAAAAATTTATTAGATGTATCACGACTTGTTTCCAAAAGCTTATTTGACCCATGTGCATAGGCGCCAACATCGGTACTTATTACATCAGGTAACTGTTTGACAGATAAATCCCCCAAAGAATGTTCAATATCGACTTTATTATCATCATTGTCCTTATCCGATTTTGAATCATTGTGATAAATTACGTTAAAAGGAAATAGATCATTAAAGTTTAAAACGTTTTGTTCCTCTTCATCACATTCGGACAATGATGTTTCATCTTTCAAATTAAATTCATCGATATGTTGAGGACTTACAATAGGTTCAGTCAAGAAATCTGATTTAGACGTTGGAGCATCATTGTGAACAATGGCTGGAAATTTATTCTCAAAATCTTTAAAGAAGTCTAAATCATCAAAACAACTGATCGTAATGCTCGTTTGAATGACAAATTGACTCTTACATTAACGATACCGTATCTGTTTCAATCATTAGGTAATAAAAGAATTTATAAGAAAACGAGTTTTTGTCAAAAACTACCGTGTAATCGTCATCGTCGGAATCGTCAAACGAAACTCTAAAGTCAATTTCATCGTTAAGAGAACTTACCGTGGGTTCACAAGAAAGTGTTTTTGAGGATACCTCGTCATTAAGTGCTATAGCTGGGAATTCGGTTTCAACGGATCTGAGGTCGTGAATGTCTTCATCATACCAGATCTTACCATACTTAGCAGTTTCCCAGTTAAACACTTTATCACGCCTACGAGCTTTTTCTTCCTCAAGCCTGATATACTCTTCCATAGTAATGTTGGGGTCGTCCATTTGAACCTGTAATAAATTCGCTAGGAAAGAAAACTGTCAAATAGCTTAATACGCCGTATTAAGTGAACTGAATACGCCGTATTGATGATAGAGTCGAATACGCTGTATTGGTTTGAAAAAAATTTATACGCCGTATCCAATAAGGTGAATACGCCGTATTGGTTTGAAATTTTTTTTACAGCGTACTTTGAATAATGCAGAAAATACACAAACACACAATATGCAAAAATATACAATGCAGGAAATCAAACACACAAAAACAAACACGCAAATATGTAAACTAATCTAAACTAAACTAAAACACTAATAAATAAGAATTAAACAACTTTACTCCCCCGCAACGGCGCCAAAAACTTGATGTATCGTTGTGTGGTGTATATTTTATTGATTTAAGTTTTAAATTTATATTTTGCCGACTAAACCAAAAACAACACTTTAACGGTCAGTGTACCCGATCGATAGTAGTTTCGTGGTAAGTAGGGTGTCGAACACTTGAAGCGAGGTTAAATCTATCAGTTTAGTTAATATCTTGGTTATCTAATCTATGTTAATTCTATCCTATTCTAAACCTATGTCAGTCTAAATCCTAATTCTAACGGGAAAATGGGGGTTTTCAGCCTGAGAGACTGGCACGGTTTGGTTGGTGACTATAATCAATTCAAGGCACTTTAACCCACGCGAGCTAATTAATAAAAGATAAAAGAGCGGTCGAGCCAAATATAAGAAAACTATATTAACCATTATTAATCCGATTAAAAAGTTGGTTTGTTTATTAAGTGTAATAATTTCTTCTCTCGAGGTGACATATCATTCTTAAGACTTAGGCGTTACATCATCCTAAGACCTAGACACATTAATTATATCACAATTAAGGCATCCGCATAAATCATCCTTATTTGCTGATTATAATCTATCTTAGGGATTAAAGCAATGGTGATCTTGTTAAACCCTAGCTCATAGAGACTTTACCCACTTACCGCTTAATGGCAATTTATACACTAGTATTCCACTTGTCCAACTATCCAATGGAATCAAAATGTTACTTGTTGAATTATCTAGTTCACATGCTAGTCAACACGATCAATAAATCATTGGCAATATCCAATTAACTTGTTAAGCCCGAAGCGTATCCTAGACACAGACTTAGACTTAGAAGGACAATATTTGTGATCCTATGATTCTAGATGTATAAATTACTATATGGAGAGCTATCACAGACTCTAGATTTACTTGGTCCGTGTTACTAGATCCAGTTGAATGATATGTCGCATACAAAAGCGCGTAAACAAGTATAAATTTATAAACATAAACAAGCATTCAACGATAAATCAAGAAATCGAGATAAACAAATACCAAACATTCAGATCTTCATAATAATGGCTAATACCCGAAGGTATTAGCATTCAAACATCATAATAAATACAAAAGCAATTATTTAGCCAAGGTAAACTAACCGAGTTAACGAATGATAACAAAAACTGAACGATTACTAAAGTATATAGAATCACACGTTGTCTCCTATGTAATTGATAATGTTTCTCGACCTCTTCTACTCTTTTTCTTCTTTGAAAATCGACTTTTATGATTTAGGTATCGAGAATATGATTTAGCACACTTAAAACTCGTTTTTGAGTTTTCTATTTATAAGGTATGAAAGTCGGTTCGATACGGCGTATCCAAGTATTGGATACGACGTATTTGGGGATTTCTTGGAGTAGGGACCACGCTTGATATCTTCCAGAATATTCACATACTATTTCTTGAATACGACGTATTGAGTCTCTCTGGATACGGCGTATTGAGCTTTATTCTTCTGTGGTCTTTGGTGAGTGCAGGCACAGATACGCCGTATTTTTCTTGATGGATACGGCGTATTGGTCTTCAGAATAGTAATCTTCAAAATATTTTCATTTAAGCTCCAGAATACGCGCCTCTTGCTAACTTTCACCAATTACTCTATAATTACTGCAATTATCAAATACAAACGATTAAGTAACAATTCTTTGCAATAACTATACAAAATGGGTTAATATCATAGGATAAATGATGCTATAAAATAGATTGTTAGTTACGTAAATAAAAGTTAGTTGCAATAAAATAAATGCTAATTGTATAAACAAAAGATTAGTGATAACAATAATAAAAGTTAGCGCAATAATAAGATACAAATGGTTAGTAGTCTCAAGATTGTCATGTGTCCATGGTAGAATCTCATATGTGTCCATATAGCTGAATAAGATAATTGTGCCTCTAATTACCGTTCTAAATTGTTGATATGAAAATTGTATAACTTTATTAAGTTTCTTATAAAGTATATAACGCTTTAAGAAAATGAGTGTATTTGTTAATTATAACTAGACCCATACCCGCGCAAAGCGCCGGTGTATTGCGGCAAATAATTATAACTTGCGAGATCGATCGTGATTCTGGTTCGACCCCTGATGCAAAATGTGTAGTTTTTGAAATTCAAAGTGCGTGTTTTTTAAAATTATGTGTGTTTTTTGAAAGTTATCACGTTTAAAATTAATAAAGTTTAAGGTATATTAGGATAAGTAATTATAAAAGTTATCAAATTTAAAATTAAGAAAGTTTATGGTATATTAGGAAAATTAATTAAAGGTAATTTAGGCAAAACATTAATTTAAGTTTTTCACATTCAAGAAAAAAGAAAAAAGTGTAAACCCTTTATAAATAGTATAAAATAGAAGTATAGATTGGTTTTGATAAAATTGATACTTTTATCGATTACGAAACCAACTTAAGAAAATGTTTACGTCAAAACGACTTTCTAAAACTGACTTGATTATAACGACGTGAACGATTGCGTTGATAACGTGTTATAATTAACTAGTTGTATCACAAGATTATTATTATAATCGAGAACCTTTAAAGAAGCATAAGATTATCATTGGAAAAATGGTGAACTTTTTGGTGCAATTTCTTGCATTGCTTTGATATGTATTTATACTACAAACACTATAGATTTCACTTACACTCATAGGTATAGGTGCATTATTGATGTACAATTGAATATGTTTACGTTAACTGATAATTCATAACATTTATAATATATTTTCTGTCTCGTACATTAAATTTAAATCCAAACCATAAGCTAGATGTTTTGTGATATTGAGATTACTTTCCTTTCTGATATTGAGATTACTTTCCTTTAATATTAAAAAAAGTTAAAAGGCAAGAAGTAAAGGAAGTTGGGGAACAAGGAACTGTATCTGACAATTCAGCAAATGATGACTCTATCCCTATACCTTCTAGTGAGCAGGTTTCCATTTCCACCCAAAAGACTCAATCACAAGTGCCTACACCCCAACAAACAGTTGACCCTAGTTGTGCACAGAGTTAAAAACTCCTAGGCAACGCAATTAGGAATAAAAACATCAGTGACTCCCCACACCTATTCCCCTTCATACTACTAGACAGAAATTGGAAGCAAATAATGGAAAGGGAATTAGGTGCCAGGATATTTTCTTTTGAAAGAAAAACCATGTTTTATGTTTGTGGAAGTCCCTTCGTCACTTTGATTTAAAGGTTGTGAACTATTATGAGAAAAAGATGGCAAGGGAAGCTGCTTTTAAGAGCACAAGGGTGGTTTCATGCTAATGTTAGGCAAGTTACACCAGCCTGGACTAACTCTAACAGGGTGAATAAAGCAAATCAATTCACTCCCAGACCTGTACAACTAAATAACATTAGACCCAACTTTAGTACTGCTAGCAGAACTATTAAAACTGGTAGGGTAAATGTTAATACTGGCAAGCAAAATGTTAGTTCTGGTAGTTTGCATGTTAGTTCTGGCACTCAAAATAAGTCTGGTGCTTCTAGTTTTAATACTGGCAAGCAACATGTTAATTCTGGTAGAATGTAATTAATTCCTGGCACCAAAATAAGTCTGGTGGTTTCAAGAGTTTAATACTGGCAAACAAAATGTTGTAATTTCTGTAGGGTGCAGTTTAAACTGCTAGAGTAAATAGACAGTATTAATCAAACCAGACTTCACAGGAATCTTAAAAGTCCAAAGAAAAATGTTTTTTTCCTAACAAAAGTTCACCTGTAAAATAGACCCATTTCAGGAATACTGCAACAAGACAAATATATTATGCTGTTAAGGCACAATGGGTAACTGCCTTTAAGACCCAGCCGGAGTTTTGTTTGGAGAAAAACAACACCACACTCCAATACCAATAGTGGACCAACCCCTGATTCAAATTGTTTCATGTTGCTCAGGTCCACAAGGCAGACCCCAAGCCCTGTGAAGGCATGGGTTCCCAAAGAGAACCTAATCTCTTTTTGATTGTGCACTGACATCCACTTGAAGCGATAATAGGAGCATAGAGGTATATTTGATAGTGGGTGTCAGGGCACATGACCATGTAACAGGGCCCCTCTTGAAGATAGAGAAGGTTAAAAAGCTAGAAAACAAGTTGAGGAAGAAGAGGAAAAGTAAAGAAGCTAAGGATGCAGAGGGTCAGGATCAAGAAGTTCCTTTTGAAACAGATCAAGGAGATACATTTGCTACTCCTGAAAAGAGCAAGGGTTCAGGGGAGGCTCAAGAAGAACAAATAAGTCCTTCCACCTTAGAGGCTGCACAGATCTTAACAAATGTAGCTTCAGAAGGATTTAAGGGATCACAAGCACCTCTTGGTAGCAAGATTTACAGAAGGAAACCAAAGTCTACAACAACTCCTACCAAAATTCTTCATTTTGAAGAACCTGATTCTGCTCAAGTTAATACTGCTCGGGTTAATACTGCTGAACTTAATCCTGATAGTACACCTTCAGCTCAAGTTAATACTGGTGAAGTTAATTCTGCTGAGGTTAATACTGGTGAAACAGAAAGGATTCAAAGGAGAAAAGGAAAAGAGCCAATGACTGAAGAAGACCTTCAAGCCGAAGTTCAAGCCTCAAAGAAATCAAAAGAGCTTCAAGAGCTAGCAGATTTAGAGGAAGCTCAAAGATTGCAAGCTAAAATGGATGCTGAAACACAAAGACAAATTGATCTTGATGCACTTCTGGCTAGAAGATTGGTAGAACAAGAGGAAGAAGCTGCACAAGAAGCACTTGCAACTGAATTTGATTACATTCAAGCAAGATTAAATGCAGATCAGATTCTTGCAGAAAAGCTTCAACAAGAAGAAAGGGAGCAATATTCTATTGAGGATAGAGCAAAGTTTTTACATGACACAATTGCTGCCCAAAGGAAGTTTCTTGCAGAACAAAGAAGTGCTGCTATCAGAAACAAGCCACCAACAATATCTCAGCTTAGAAATCAGATGATCACTTATCTGAAACATGTTGCAAATAAGAAGCATGCTGAGTTAAAGTCTAAATCATTTGAGGAGATTCAAGTCTTGTATGAGAGATACAAGAAGCAAGATCAGACTTTTGTGGCTATTGGATCTGAAGAAGATGAAAGAGCAATCAAAAAGATGAATGAGAAAGATGCTGATAAAGAGGAAGAAAAGAAGGATGAATCTGTTCATGAGGAAGTTCAAGAGGAAGAAGGAGCAAAGAAAAGGAAGTTAGGCACAAGGAGGAAGTTAAAAGCAAAAAGAAGAAAGCATGCCTCTGGTCTCACAAGAGAAGATGATGATTTGAAGATATGCTTACATATAGCTCCTGATGAAGATAAAGTGATTGATGCTGAGATTCTTGATCATCAATATCCCATTATTGAATGGCAGTCATTTTTCCTCACGACTAAACCTCAATATGATCAAACCAAACCTGATGAAGATATATATCTGAATAAGGTAACAAGGAGTAATGGACATCAGAGATTCTTTCGCACCTTGATGGGAGTCCTATCAATTTTGGACAGAGAAGACTTGAAAGTTATCTATGAACTAGTCATGGAAGAATATAAAGACAAACTTCCTGAAGGTTTTGACAAGATGCTTTGGGGAGATCTAATGATTATGTTCAATCAAGGTGATACTGCAGACTTTTGGGATACACAGCAAAATTGGAAACTTATCAGTTGGAAATTACACAGTTCCTCAGGGGTACATACTATCATGACAAGTACTGGACTTGTCATTCATATGTTTGTAGAAAACAGATACCCTCTGGCCAAGGAAGTTGTACTTTCAAAAATGATGGAATTGGAAGCTAGAAACTACAAGAAGAAATTTCTATGGCTTTGGAGCTGATCATGTTTGTGAGACACCAAATTGGACAGAATTGAAGATTCTAATGTGATGACACATCACATCTACTCATGAAGATGAAGAAAGGGTTTGAGTGTTGGATACCACCACACAACAAATGGTCATCTGGTTCACATTGGTCTAACAGACATTAAGATCTAAAGAGTCCAAGAAGCTGAACGGCTGCTTGGTAATGACCTATCAAATCCGTTCCATGGTCTGAATTTTACAAAAATTGTATGGTTTCTATGCACCATAGTATTTTATTATAAAGCATGACTAGCCCTGAGCAAACTGGTCTACAGGGTTAAAGAATATCAAATCCGTTGATGGCTGTAATGGTTTGCCAAAAATCATATGGTATTCAACTCACCAATGTTTCAAGTACTGAGAGTTGAAATGGTTTTCAGTTGACCATGGACATGCACCTTTCTGGTGGCCAAAGAACTGACTACTCCAGAGTTAATGGCTAACTGGTAAAGAGACATCAAATCCATTTACATTTTCAATGATTCACCTCTCACAGGAGTTAACACACCTGGAAGTGATGAGAATAGACTGAAACTTTATGTTTTGATGTACAACATTGTCAAGGTTGCTGATACAAGAGTTAAAGACTAGTTGCTGTCAAGATTTGAAGACATAAAGACTTATTATTTTGAAGACAGAAGTTTAAGACAATCCTCTAAACCCCAAGAAGAAGCTTAAAGTGTTTAAAGATCAAGAATATTCTGAAGGAACTTGAAGTTCATGCATGAAGATCAAGTTAGGGGAGGATTGTTAGGAAAAATATTGTAAACGGACTTAATACTGTTAGTATTAAAGTTAAGTCTGTTAGTTATAGTTAGTACTGATAAGGATAGTTAGTACTGTTAATTATATAAGTTAAGTCTGGTAGAGCAAGTTAAGTCTGCCAGCTTTAACTTAGGTCTGGCAGTATTAAAGTTAATACTGTTTTGTCAAATAGTTAAGTCTGGTTGTAATTATAGTAATAGTTATCTCTTAGCGTTGATCTAGGAAGAGATAAGCATTATCTCTTAACGCGTTTAGGGTTCCTTAAGCTTATAAAAGGAACGTAGTATAGTATTGTAAAGGACATCGGTTGATTGAGTATTCACAATCAAATAGTAATAGTAATAGTATTTTTAGCTTATTGTTTTTGTGTTCATCTTGGGAATTATACTTTGAGTTGATTATGACAAAACATATTAAAGATGAAGGACCTACAAGACAAAGATGGAATAACATTAATGCTGATTGAAGATTAGTCAAACAGTATTTAATGCTCAGCTAAAAGATAAAGATCAACATTAATGCTGATTGAAGACTGGTTCATAATAGGTTTATGAATGATTGATGACTGGTTAAATAGTCAAATAGGTTTTAATGCTGGTTTTTATACTTTCCTTTTTTTATTTGTCTTATCTTGATCTTGTAAACCCATAAACCCCTCTAGTATATAAAGAGGGGTAGGCGTCTAGTATTGATCATCCATTCATAGTAGACTTCTCCAATGAGAGTCTAGAAACGCATAGAGCGTGTGTCGTGTAATAGTTGTAGTTAGCCATAGATGAGTCATGAATCATCTATGTGCTTATTAGTTTATGTAATAGTTCATAGTCGACTGATTAAAGTCGAATAGTTTATAGTTTATTAGTTTATGAATAAGAAAACCTTGTTCATACTTTTGATTGTTTTCTTTATATTCCGCTGCGTGTTACAATCATTGTTATATACCTAGTGGAGTCTATAACGGATCTATGGAGTCTTTTGGGCTTACACAATTGGCTATCAGGAGTGGGTTTCTCTCGACTATCTAGGGTTCGTATCAATGATTCATGGCGAGTTTATTTTCTAAAATTTGGTGTAAAAGTGGGTTTAATAAAATCAGGGTTTATTCAAAGGACTATAAGTCGTTTAAGGCTCATTGAGATCCTGTTAATAAGGACCTACAATTGGTATCAGAGCGGGTTGCTCTCGATATCTAGGGTTCGATCAAGGTTTTCATGTCGTGTTTATTTACGTTGGTTTTATTAATACTGCCCATATACTTTGAATTAATGCTGCTTGCCCAAGATTAAGTCTGGTGAGATTAAGGTTAAGTCTGATCCTGCAAATGTTAATTTTGGTTTCGTGGTTAATACTGGTCACTTTGGATTAATACTGGTTGCATCAAAGTTAGGTCTGGTGGCCACAATATTAATTCTGGTGGAGTTAGCAACAGAACAGCGACAGACAAAGTGTCACTAACAGTCATGGGAGGAAGGAGACCTCAAGATAGTGACAGATTTGGGACAGCAAAAAG
>BQNB010057920.1:11995-38000 GCA_026074375.1 Tanacetum coccineum
ATTTTAATTTCTCAAAATTGCGTATGAGGTCGACACGTGTCCAAAAGTAAATCGAGTGGGGGGAGACGCGATTTAAATGGGTATTTTGAAAAAATGTGTTTGTCAGGGATATTTTGAGACAACACAAATTTCAACCGGGTACTGCGAAATTTTTCGCTGGAGAAAAAGTGTGAAAGACTCAAACTCTTAATTCAGTCAAAGTCTTAAATAGTGTGTAACTATTTCATGCTAACGTGTTCAAATTTGAAGGCTTAACAGTAAAAACACACCTCTTACTTATAATACAGGTAGATACATAAAATAGAATTTCTTTTTATTGTCATTCGTATTTTGTAAAATGAAAGTTTGCAAATATTTTGGAAGATGAAAGGGTATAGGTGACTTTGGAAAACGAGCATCACGATGATAAAAATTAGTGTTCTAAAAGGCGCGTCTTGGCGCCGCAAAGGCGTCGCCAAGGCGTGAGGCGTAGCCTCGCCGTTACGATATGGACCTTGGCGTTGGCATTAGACGTAGCGTGAGTCAAGGCGTCAAAAGGCGCGCAAAGGCACGCTAAATTGCAAGGCGTAGCACCATTTTTAGAAGCTTTTAGAAAAAAACTGGACTATTTTGTATTTTGGCTATTTCTTTTTGGGCTTAGTAATTTTTAACTCAATTTTAAGTAGTAGTGAGTATATGACCACGAAGACTACAAGTTCATAATGCTTTTATGCATAGCACATTTTGTAAACTCGATATGTATATGAAATATGATATTATTATATAAATTTATAAATATTAATTTGACGCTATAGTCACGCCTTGAAATATGCCATGGCTTTGCAAAGGCTCTTAAGGCTTGAGGCGTGGCCATGCCGCCACGCCACGCCTCACGCTATTTATAACCTTGATAAAAATTGACACTAGAACACTTGTGTTAGGAGGGGTTACGCTTAAAGCTAGGACGTGCATATTGACGTCAACAAGTGAGTTCACGGCTCTTCTTTTTAAATGTTTTACATATTTTATAGGGTGAATTGCATTATTTTTACTATTTTATGAACTATTATAAACTAGTTGAACTATTTGCGAACTTAAATTTACTATTGTCCGTGATTATTAGCGAGTCCTCTTTTTACCACCTTTTATTATGGGGTAAAAATTATTGTTTTGACTTGATCTTTAAATCCAACGTTTGCTATGTTAATGGGCTTGTTGTAGCCTTGCAACTATTTCAAAATGGATAAAACTAATTTATAAGTTTTATAAAAACGTATGTACATTGTCCAAACTATGTTTATAAAAACTTTTATAAAACTTTTTTCATTCTCTTACATCGTCGTTTATACCTCTAAGACGCGCCACTTTATTCTAGGTCGTCGTTAAAAGCCCGCGGTTTCTCGACTTATCTTACTTTGTCGTTTTGATCTCATCGCTATCATCTCAATTGTCATCATCATTGGTTATCATTTCACGCAAGGTGAGTTCATAGCCTCAACTTTATTTAATTGTTTTATAAACTCTTTAGGGTGAGATACATGCTAAAACATCTACTTACGAACAATTAATTTCAAAATTGTATGCCTTCATGAATATATTATTGCTTGTGTGTAAGTCCCTTCATGCCATAAGTCCCCCCACATCATGGACCATTAATCACTTGTATGTGAACGTGAATATTATGGATAGGCCTATCGGGATTAACAAATCCCATTTGTATTAGCAAGATAGGTAACCAAACGCACAATATTTGTAACTCTAGGTATATGACAATTACCTACACAGGGCCATTATTATCCTATATATCATTATTGATATATACTGTCAGTTTTGAGTGCCATGAGCTTAGATGCAATAATATCTATTTATATGATGATTGTATTCGTTGCAATTAGTACTATAACTCTGAAAACTCGATTGTCCATTATATAAATCTATGAATTCACTCAACAATTTTGTTAACTTTCTAGCATGTTTTATCTCAGGTCTTTCAGGTATTTATACCACGAGGGGAAGCCACACGGATATGTACTTTGGAGACTCTATATTTTATACATTCGATGAAACTTAATTTCTTTGAAAAATATTGTGCTTTGTAAAGATTTTCTTTTATTCACCTTCGATGAAAACTTTATCAAAAACCTTATGTTATGTTCAAACACTTGTGTTATTATGAAACTATTTGGGACATGTTTGCAAACTCTGATGTTTTGAATGTATTGAATGTAAAATGTATTTTAAAACGTCTCATTTTGAGGTTGTTTTCTGTGACTTGTACCTCGTGTCATGACGTCGCACCCCAATGTTACCTTTCCGCTGTTGTCCGATTTGAGGGTGTGACAGATTGGTATCAGAGCTAAAGTCATAAAGAACTGGGTCGTTTTCAATACCTAGACTATGACTACTTTTCAAAATTTAGAGTGTCTCCTCTTGTTTTATCCGATATTCGTGCGCGCGTACTTCGTGGCTGCTTATATTTACTCTCTCGAGCAATACTAGTTGTATTATATAGATAATAATTATATGATACTTGACTTTCTTTTCTATCTCTTACGCCTATCTTCAAGAGTATCGCTACTTATTTATATAAAAGTAATTTATATAAATGTCGACTATTCCCGATCACTTATATCTACTTTTATGAGCGTCAATATATTTTTATATAAATGTTGTTTATATAAATGCTAAAACTCATCTAAGACATTATGAGTTACACAATGGCCTCTAAAACGTCTCTTAAGACATTGTGAGTGACACGATGGTTTCGTTATTTCTAGACGTTGTGAGTAATACAACGCTCTATAAAACCTTCTCAAGACATTGTTAGCGATACAATGGTCTTAGAACTTCACATGATTTTTCCATAATTTCATTTTCGATGATATTGAAACTCGACATAGTTTGTCGACCCCATTGGTTATTTTACTATTTGACTCCGAGTTAAACACTTCTTTACTTATAAGAACCAATAAGATTATTCGTAAATGTCTATTCAAGACATTGTTTTAAATTCTGATGAGTAACTGGATTTGTTATAAATGAGTCCATATCATTCTCGAAGAACATTTCGATACTTTCTGACCTTATTTTTGAAATCATTTCTATTATGGGAATTCTTTTTCTTGGGTTTTTCAAACTTTAGGCATATGAATGATCACACGACTCAACTTTATCTTTCATTGCTTCATCCCAATTGTCATTTTTTCTTGAATGAACGAATGAGTCTAGTAGCTTCACTACTACACAAAGGTTTATATAGATCACTCCATATAGGGCGATTTTGTTAAAAGGCGTTCTATATGATGGAAAAGGGAGGAATGTTTAACAAAAAGAACGGTTATTATGATAAAAACCGATCTATTTAATTTTAAATTTAAAAGAAATTATGCATCAAGTTTTTGGCGTCGTTGCCGGGGAATGGTTTTTTTTATTGTTTTTGATTGTTTGATTGATATATGTGTGTTTGTTTGTGCTTGTGTGTGCTTGAACCTTCTATTCTTCTCGTATTTCTGCGTGCTTGTTTGTTTATGTGAATTAAATAAAAAATGCATCCCAGGCTTGGTTATGGCGTGACTTGGTAGTGCTTGTTGCGGCATATTGTGGTAACAAGTTCTGAGACACCAAAAATAGTTTGGGCATTGCTTGAACCTTAAAATTTTATTCCCGATTCAAGTAATTGCCATTAATGTATGCTCCTCTGTTTGCTCAGTTTTATTACACATTTAATAATTTAGGGCTTGAAAATTCCCTTGATTTTGATTGTATCGGTTTTGATTATTTTGCACATTCGGTTGATTGAAACCGGGTGGTCCGAGGTAATTATTAGAGTAATAGCTAAGCAAATTACAGTCACCTGGTGGTTGGTAGGAATTACCCCCAAATTATGGTTACCCGTAGTAGCATAAACGGCCTCTTGAGTGTAGCCATCGGCGGCTGGGCACTCGGTAAAGGAATGGGGACCACCACAAGTCTCGCACTTTGGATTCACAGATTTGACCGATTGTATTTGTCTCATCATCTCTACAAAATTCTTATTCATCATTTCCAATTGTCGAACAACTTCCGTACTCTCAGTAGTAGTAGAAGAAGAGATATTTCTAGACGTCTCATCTCTAGTTGCTGAAGTGTCCCAATGGTTGTGGTGAGCGGTCATGTTCTCGATCAATTCGTAACATTCTTCCGGTGTCTTTTGCATAAAAGTTCCTCCCGCTGCAACATTGATGGTGTCACCATTATAAAACGTATCAATTTGTGTAACTAAAAGCATGTTATGGTTAGAACACCGATCAATGGACAATTTATAACGCTCCCATGCCTCGAATAATGATTCGTGCTGTTTTTGCTTAAATTTCGTGCTCTCGTTCCTTAACTTAGTCACCATGGAAGGAGGAAAATATTTCGAGAGAAATTCCCTCATCATATCATCAAAAGAGTGGATTGAATTCCTTGGAAGGCGATCATACCATGCAATAACATGATGCGTCAAGGAATATGGGAAAAGAGACAAGCAAAGGGCGTCATCGAAGACCCCATTTTGTTTCATATGTTGAGTAATTTCCAAAAATTTATCAATATGTCTATTGGCATCGTCGCCCGGTAACCCGTGAAATTGACAAGTATTCTGAACTTGTTGTATCATGTGATGACGAAGTCTAAAATCCGTTGCTTGAATTAGAATCGGGGCAATTGGTCCGCCCAGTCCATCTATAGACGGTTGGCACAACTCCTCCATTGATCGGGGAGCTAGCCCGTTAGGTCTCACCACCGGAGGTGGACCTTTATTTGGTGGAGGAGGGGGCCCCGCAGGAGGCGGTGCCATGTTATTATGAGGAATGCTCATAACTTCTTCGAAGTCGAAAAGAGATGACGGTTCACCTAAATTCCTGTGTCGAATAAGACTCTCGGGGTCTCGAAGCAGAGAAAATAGATTAGAAGAATTAGAGCGAGTGCTCATGCACTAAAAACAAGATAAGAAAAATAAGATAAAGTGAAAATATTTTTGAAACCGATAATCGAACAAGTGTACGGTAGCTCTCTAGAAAAACGCACAAAGAAGCGGAGGAGCGGGTAAGCGCGAAGCGTTTTAAAAACTTTCTCCTTTCGGGTCGAAGATCGTTGGATCGACCCTCCTTAAACCTCTTTTATAGTTTGTAAATCTAAAGGTGAGCCGCTTTCACAAGTGACACAACCGTTGATTTTTATGTTTTTCAATTTTTTTGGTATTTTATAAAATAACTTGAAAACAAAACATTTTTGTATTTTTATTGTTTTATAAAAGAAAATAGAAAATAGAAAACAATAACTTCACGGGGAAGGATCTTCAAGGCACTAACTTCAAATACTTTGCGAAAATCGTACACCTCTTCCTCGGCAACGCCGCCAAAAATTTGATTCGATCCAAATAGTCTATATATAATAAAATATATATCCTAAATATCTCAAATTAATTATAATATAGTATAGAGAGTGATCGAGTCAATTAGTATATATATATATATATATATATATATATATATATATATATATATATATATATATATATATATATATATATATATATTATATAATATATATATATATATATATATATATATATATTATAGGTAAACTAGCAAATCACTTTAAACAAAAGCAATAAACCAATTCACAAATAAAATATAATTCCGAAAGTATCGACTTTTCGAAAGTAACCCCGTCTAGTCGTTTCCCGGGTCGTTTATGTTCCAACGAGGCGTGAATTGAACTTTTTGTTGACGTTTGTAATCGGGATTTTGAATAGATTAAGATTTTTTATTTGGATTCTAATTTCTACAAATATAAAACAAATAACAAATAAAAACAAGCGACAATTAAAGCGAATACGAATTAACACAAAAAACGTTAACGGGATTTTAGAAACGCAACCTAAAACATCAAATTTTAACCCTAGAAATGCAAATTTAATTTTTAAAAGTCCTAAATGATAAAAGAAAATTTTAGAAAAAATAATTATATTTTTTTGACTTTTATTTAATTTATTATGAATTAAAAACAGTTTTAATCTAAAAATATTATTAAAAATACTAAACTATTTTATAAAAATCTAAAAAATTTAAGGAAAATTCTTTAAACAAATCTAATCCTAAGAAAAATAAAACTAGACAATAAGCTTTTAAGAATAAGCTGTAAATCAGCTTATAAGTCGAATGAGCAAAACACTAAACACCCTTTAAATAAAAAATGAAACAAACAATGAATGGAAAAGACCCAAGGGCAAGTTGGTAGTGGAGAGTGGTGCTAAGACGTGTGTGTGTGAAGCTAAGGTCGCAGGTTCGAGTCCTGGACCTTCGTTTTTTTTATTTTTTTTATTTTCAAATCTTTTTACAAAAACTTAAAAAGCACACGAAAATAAGCAAGTTTTATAACTAGAAATTTTCCTGAATCTTAATAATAAGCACAAAAATAAGCTAAGAAAAACACAAAAACACTTAGAAGTTTTTAAGCTTTTAAGCATAAACTAGAATAAGCTAAAAGCTACTAAAAGCTGATTAACAAAGCCAAATAAGCAAACAAGGACTAAAACTAGACCTAATAAGTAAATTAAAACAGAGAATAAGCAAATCAATTAAGCAAATAAGAAAGAAACCAAATAAGCAGTTTAAAAAAAAATTTGGTTTTTGGTGAAAATATAGCTTTTGCAGCCCTAGTTTTAAGCTACTAAAAGCTAATATAAAAACTTAAAAAGGCAAAACAGATTAAGCTACTTGTATTCTTAAATTCAGATCTTAAAATAAGCTTAATCTAATCAAACTTTGCAATTGAAAACTGGGCATTCAAACTTAGAAAATAACACAAAGACTTGACAGATTTTGAATTAACCAAAATGGACAAATGCACACTATATTCTATTGCATTAAGGACTCAAAATAGGCATGAAAACAACAACTAAAAACCACTAACCAAGATCTGATCAAACAAGTTTTAAAATAAAACTAGAAAAACACAGATTTGAACTAATGATAGACAAAGCCTTAAAAAGAGATTTTAAACTTTGAAAACTCTTAAAAACTGATTTAAAGTCCTAGTTAAAGCTAATCAAAATTGGCTTAGAGGTCAAAAGGCTAACCAGCAGTACTAACATAGGATAGTACTGCTTGTTCCAAACACCCCTTTAAAACTCAGATTTGCCAATTTAAACTTGATAAAGACTTTTTAAGCTAAAAATTCTTGAAAACAGATGTTTAACTAAGTATAATAAGACTAATAAGCCAATTCCAACCACTGATAAGCACTAAGGAATAAGCAAATTAAATAAGCTGATTTGGGCTTTTTAAGACAGATTTTATGAAAACTTAGGAATTCTTGAGGATAGATTATGAGAGGCATAAAAACTAAATCAAATAAGCAACATAAGGACTAAATAAGCAGTTTAAAGCAACAATTAAGCAGGAATAAGCATAAAACAAGTAAAACATAAAAAGCAAACTGATAAATAAGACAAGTACCTTAATCCTTTGCTCTAAACAAGGATTAATTTCTCAAGAGAGCTTTGATCAACAAGCTCTAGCTTATTTTCATAAGCTAGTAGACACCAATAAGCCCATCCCTAATTGGCTTATCATCCAAAAGCTTAACAATTGTGGAACAGTAATGAAAAAGGAATAATGAAACTTCACTTTTATTGAATATTCTTGAAAGTACAATGCATTGAAAGTAAAATGCTTATATAAAAATCTTAAGAACAGGAAATTGAATACAATGCAGGAAAAATAAAATTGCTAAAAAGAAAGTTCATAAAAAGATAAAAGATGATGCTTCTTGCTCGAAATTCTTCTTCTATTTATAGGGCTATGTGGTGAGGTGAAATTGCCAATTCCTTCAATTCTTCCCAATCATACCAAAATTGCTTATGGAAAGCAATTATCATTGCCAATCACCATTAAACCTGTTTGTTAAGTGTTTTGACTTTACCATAATAGTTATTCGTCATTTTTCGCCCAATAGGGAGCCTTGAATCTGCCACGTGGCTCTGGGAGTGTGTCAGGAGGGTCTCGAAGCATTGGAGAAGTGGTTTTGCCCTGTTTTGGGCCTTCGCGCCTTTTTGGGTTTATTTAATTATATTTCAAAATTGGGGGTTAAAGGATAACGGGTGTTAAGGGTTTGTTTGGTTTAAGGACTAACGGTGTTAGTCCTGGTGTAAATCTCCAAGGACTGGTGGTATAAAGGTTTTAACAGGATTATTATTAAGGTCTATTGGGCATTTGGTTTGGGCCGGATTTATGGATTTGGATTTAGGCTTATAAGGTTTTACGTATAGATGGTTAATGGGCTAACTCGACCCATTAACTTGGGTACGGGTTGGCCCATTAAGATGAATACGCCTTCGGCTTCGTCTTTTCCACGCTCTTTCTAATCCCGTGCTCAGTTTTTGTCTGGTTTTTGCCTCGTTTTTGTCTTTTAGTGAATATCCGTTACCTGCACAGTACATAACATAAAACAAGCATATATTTGGCATTTTAAGTCCGTTTTGGTTAATTAGGCTCGTTTTATTGAGAAAAAGGAATGTGTATTTAAGCACATACCAGAGAGTTTCCCGTTTTATATGCTTGAGGACAAACAATAGTATATTTCCAGAGTGTCGTATCCCGACGAGAAGTGAATTTGAAATCCACGAAAGTATTTTGTTTGATGCTTGAATATCCAAGTATTTTTGTTTTTGATTTCTAAATACACAAAAAACGCAAAGGGAGCAAGAAAAGCATGCAATCTTTAAGGCAAAACTATGAACTTAACTAGAAAATTGATAAACGAGAATTCTAAAACGCGACTAATTACCTAAATTATTAAAATTTAACCCTAAAAAGTATTTCTTTTTAATTTTTTTTATAATTTTTGAAAAAGTAATTATATTTTTTTACTTTTATTTTATTAATTAATAATTAAAAACAGTTTTAATCTAAAAATAATACTAAAAATGCTAAACTAATTTATAAAAATTCCAAAAAATTACTGAAAGTACTTAACACTAATACTAATGTAAGAAAAATAAAACTGCTAGAACAAGGCTTATAAATAAGCCCAGAAAAATCAAATAAGCTAGAAAAGCAAAACTGTGAAAAAGGATATAAAAGAAAATTGGCCCAAGAGACTTATGAAAAAGTCCCAAGGGCGCAGTGGTAAGTTGTGTGTGTGTTGAGGGAGAGGTCACGGGTTCAAAACCTGTGGCCTTTCTTTTTGACAAAACATTTTTTTTATAGTTTTTTATTAAAAAACACTAAAGTATAAAATTTTATAAAATTAGTATATTACAAATTATTTTTAAAATAATAATAATATTAAATTTAATTAATAAGGTGAAAATATGCTAATTTTAAAAAATGGAAACTTTAAAAATACTAAAACTTAATAATAAGCTAATAAAAAGCAACAAATAAGCAACAGTTTGGTTTTCTCAATTCTTAAAAAATAAGCTAAACTGATGGGGCCTTTTTGGACCTAATAAGCTAACACAAACAACAAATAAGCTAATGAAAGCTCTTAAGCTAGTCTAACTAAGCACTGATGACTTAAAAATTAAGCAGACCAGATAAGCTACAAAGCACTTAAAAATCTAAAGACAGTTAGCTTAAGACAAACTTCAAAGGAACCTTTGAAAACTTTGAGCTTAAAATTCAGGACTAATAAGCAATAAGCAAAAAAAGCAAAAACAGATTAAGTAATAGGCTAAAGACTCAAAATATCTAAAATTAAACAGATTACCTAAAGAAAATAAGCTAGGCAAGGACAAATAAAAATGACAGACACACACTTGTTTTTGGCTTTTTGGTTTTATTTGACACTTTAGCAACTTAAAACAAGACTCAATAAGCAAGAAAAAGTAAAAAAACTAAAAACAGATTAAAAGCTTGACTCAATAAACTGATACACACTAAAATTAAGCTAAATTAAACATACAATAAGCTCAGACTGCAAACTTGACTTTATTTTTACTTTTAAAGCTAAATGGCTATTTGCAGCCCTAGATTTAAGCTAGAATAAGCTAATGTGAAAATTCAAAAG
Source organism: Tanacetum coccineum (assembly GCA_026074375.1). Classification (NCBI taxonomy): domain Eukaryota; kingdom Viridiplantae; phylum Streptophyta; class Magnoliopsida; order Asterales; family Asteraceae; genus Tanacetum; species Tanacetum coccineum. The sequence goes on from BQNB010057920.1 coordinate 22,013, forward strand.
GCTAAAACAGATAAAGCTTGATACCTAAAGAGCTTGTTCTATCATTATCAGACCTTAAAACAAACTTAATCAAATCTAAAAATGAAATTGAAAACTGGACTTTTGAAACTGAAAATGAAGCTAGCTACTTAGAGATTTTTGACTCAAACACACAAGACAATTGCACACATAATCTAGACATATTATACTGCATTTTGAGCCTTTAAACAAGCATGAAAACAACAAAAAGCGTCTTATAAAGATCTAATAATGCTAACAGTTCTAATAAGCTAAGCTACCACAGATTCAAACTATATTTAGCTTAATCCTTAAATCTGATTATTAAACCTTAAAAACTTTTATAAACTAATTTCTAGGCTTAATTTGAGCTTTTCAAATTTGCTTTAAGGACCAAAAGGCTAACAAGCAGTTTTAACACAAGTTAGAACTGCTTGTGCCAAACACCCCTTAAAGTTTTTGAAATCCATTTTAAGCTTAAAGCAGATGTATAAAAGCTATTAAAGCTTAAACAGATTAAGATATTAGTATGTGAAGAACTTTTAAGCAATTTTTAACCGTAATGAAGCACTAATCAATAAGCTGGAACAAGAAACATATTTTGATTTTTAGGACAGTTTTAATCAAAATAAGAAGAACACTAATAACAGATTTATCTAAGCACAAGCTAATGTATTAGCTAATAAAAGTCAGATTTAACACAATAAAAGCAGAATTAAGCAACAATAAGCAGATCTATAAGCTAAACATTAATAAGCTAAAATTAAGTGAAATTGAAGAGTACCTTGATCCCGGCTCAAACAGGGATCTAATATGCTTAAAAGAGCTTATCTACAAGCTCCAGCTTGTTAAAAACAAGCTGGTGAGGTCCATAAACCCTTCCATGATTGGCTTATCATCCAAAACATAAGCTGAGGTATTTTTGAGGAGAAATAAAGTGTATATCTAAACTCAGTTAAGCTTTTGAAGGCTTAACTGAGTATAAGCTAGCTTAAGTAGTAATGAAGAGCTTTTAGAAGCTTATTAGGAGATTGTGAACTTATTCAAATCATAATTGCATAAACTGAAAACAATGATTAAACACGAAATTAAAACCAACTGACTTTTATTGATTAACAAATTGTTTACAATACTTGAAAAGGAAAATAGAATAAAAATTAAGCTAAAAACTACTATAAGCTACTAAATTACTAAAAAGCTTAAGCTAAATCCTACATACCCTAATTGTGTGATCAAGCCCTCTATTTATAGGGGTAAGAGGAACCTTCTATCCTTCAGGATGCTCCCCAATCTCTAATCTTGGCCCTCAATCAATAACCGCCTCCAAATCATCAACATTTGAGCCGTTAGATCGTGTCCACATTTAATTGACCAATGAGGTGATGTGGGATTTCTAGCATGGCTAATGAGGATGGCAGTGGTGTCAAGAAGAACTTTTAGAAGGATGGATAAGCGTGTACTTGAGAAGCATTTACCCTGCTCGTTGTTTGTACTGTGGGTGAAATATGGGAAGGAAAAGAGAAGGTGCTACAGTAACTTTAACCCCGTGTTTATACATTGGGGCGTTGACTTGGTTGATAAAAGTTGGGCTCGAAAAGGATTTGGGCCAAGTAAATGGATTTGGACTTAAGTTATATAAATGGGTTTTAGGTTTTAAGGTTTAGGTAAAATATCTTAATGAGCTGACCCGGCCCATTAAAATGGGTACGGGTTGGCCCATTAAAGATAAATACGTCTTCGGCTTCGATTTCTCGTACTCTTTCCATTCCGTGCTCGGTTTTGTCCGTTTTGCTTCATTTTTGTCCTTTTGTGCAATATCCGTTACCTGCAAGACATAAATTACAAAACACACACATACAATGCATTTTTCATCTGTTTTAGGTTATTTAGGGTAGTTTTATTAGGTAAAAGGTATGTGTATTTAAGCACATACCAAAATCCCCCATACTAAACTATTGCCGTGTCCTCACGCAATGTCATAAATACACACTTAGAAAACTAAAAATTTCAACCCCCTTAGACTAATCACCTTGAAAAGTAGCAAAGTGCTCATCTAAAGAGATTAAGAAATCACTAGTTTTGAAAAGCTCCCTGTTTTACCATTTTTATGCATATATATATACATAACTTCACGGAACAAGAAACACTAAAAGGCTAAATTCATCATCCTTAATTTTTCACCTGCCCCAAACCATGCTTAAAAACGAAATCATTGTTAAATACAAGTTAAGATGCTAACACTACTCATAAATGCTAATTGTGTATGCATAGCTACTTTCTACTCCCTTATTTCCTAAATCCTCTAAGAATTTTATTATTATTATTGGTGACAAATAAATTAAATTCTTATTCACATAAAGTAAACCCGGTTTAGACCACCATTAGTTTGAAATCATTTCCTAAAGAGACGATATGGTGAGAATAAGGTCCACATTAAGGTTATAATTTTGCACGATTTAGGGGTTATCCTTTTTAGATAACCCTGGAGTCGAAATTTAGCTTTATTCTTATTATTATAGCAACATTATTAAACCTCGGTCCTTTAAACAACTAACACATCAGGCGTCCTAACCGACAAGAGCCAGTAGTCTTATTTCGACCTCGGTAATTTCCTCGACCTTTTTGAAGGCTGCAACATCGGTTGTGAGCCGGCAAGATGCAGTAAACTTTTATCAGTCTCGGATTATTACTATGTGCCTTATTTAGAAGGCTGCAACATCGGTTGTGAGCCGGTAAGAGGCAGTAAACTTTTATCAGCCCACATTTATTATTATTATTATTATTTTTATTACCTCCACCCTTTAAACGACTACCACATCGGTTGTGAGCCAGCAATAGGTAGTGGTCTTATTTCGGCTTCGATTTATTACATAATTTATATTATTATTATAGCTAAATTTCAAATCCTGTGGTCTTTTAACTACCTAGAAAACGGTAGCAAGCCGTGAGGAATCGGTAGCCTATTTCCCCATAACACTGACAAAATCTCGATGTGTACCTTAATTTCACCAGAAGGAATCTCTACGAAGTGATTTAAACTAAGAATCGCAAAAACCTAAAGTAACTTTATATATTCAACAATTATATAATGTTTATTAATTTGGTGGGAGCAAAAAGCCACAACTAACATCTATGAGCCCTAAAGAGTTCCAACTACTCCATGTTTAACATCTAACTTATATAAAACTCTATCATTTTTCGTTCTTCGCAAATTTAAAATCTCTAATAAAAAGATCCGTAAATGCTTAATCTAATAAAACAAGCTTTGTATATTTAAAGTCTATCATGGAAACTTGCAAACTCTTGGCTTTTTCGAGCTAGAATTCGCGTTTTAAAGCTTCTTGTATAAAAGACTAGCAAAAAACTTAAATTTATATAAGTTAAGGGGCAAGCTAGAGCGTAACATGCTCGATCAAGTCAAAATTTATATCTTAAAAAGCCAAAACATCCTGTCAAAACCATTTTTCTATTTTTGAAAAAATTTAATTTTGGCATATTTTTGCTATTTTTGGTGGCAAAACGGGGTTACATGAAGACAAGGCAAATACAAGTAAGATCGAATAGAAAGATCCCCCATACTGGAACTACACATTGTCCTCAATGTGAGACTGTCACCCCCATACTAATTTCAAGGTATAATCCAAATATTAAGGGGTCTCTACGCAAATCAAAAGCCGTTTATTAATTATGCTAATAGATAAACGTTAATCAATAAGATCTAGGATATCGGAATTCCCATATATAAGCATGCGAAGGATTGAAGATCTGTGGAACGATGGACAAAACTACGAGCGCGAGAGTCTTCAAAATCCAGGGAATCCTGGACATAAAACACAAAATACGAAATACGAGAAAGGAAGAGGCGAGCCTCCTCACATCACACTTATTTATACTAATATACTATTTCTATAGATAAGCATGGGTTGCCACCCACGAAGCGCTTGTTTTTGATAACCGAGTCTCTAGCCTGACTCGATCCCGAATTTAGTGGTCCATAGGGAAAGTTTGGAGATCCAGGACAACCATCGGTGGTATGTCCCCTCCAAAATAGTGTTTAAGTCTATGACCGTTCACCTTAAAGTTTGGTCTATCTGTTTGAGATAACTCGACGATAACATACGGGAAAACTTGAGCAATGGTGAATGGTCTGGTCCAGCGGGTTTTGAGCTTGCCCGAGAAAATCTTTAATCGAGAATTGAAGAGAAGAACTCGATCGTCAAATTTGAAAACGCGGTTCTTAATCTTGGAATCATGAATCTTCTTCGTTTTCTCTTTGTAGATTAAAGAGTTCTCGTAAGCTTGATCCCGAAGTTCATTTAATTCATTCATTTGAACTTTACAGCGATCACCCGCGGTCTTAAGGTCAAAATTACAATATTTTAAGGCCCAATAGGCCTTATGTTCAAGTTCGATAGGAAGATGACAAACCTTTCCGTACACTAGCTTATAAGGAGTGTGTTTTGAAAGTGGTACGGAAGGCCCATAATGCATCATCTAACTTATCGGACCATGAAGCACGATTTTCGCCTACGGTCCTTTCCAAAATACGTTTCAAACTACGATTTGAAACCTCTAGTTTTCCACTCGTTTGTGGATGATACGCGATAGAAAGACGGTGAGTAACTCCATATTTAAGCATAACTTTTGCAAATTTATCATTACAAAAGTGAGTACCGCGATCACTAATTATAGCATGAGGAGTTCCAAATTGAGAAAAGAGATTTCAAGAATTTAACAACGACTCAAGCATCATTAGTGGGGAGCGCTTTTGCTTCAACCCATTTAGACAAATAGTCGACGGCTACGAGAATGTACTTGTTCCCTCGAGAAGACGGGAACGGTCCCATGAAGTCGATGCCCCACACGTCAAAGATCTTGCATACTTGAATTGTATTTTGAGGCATTTCGTCTTTTTATGAGATTTTGCCTTGACGTTGACTTGAGTCACATGACTTTATCATGTCATGGGCATCGCGGTAAATCTTCGGCCAATAAAATAACCGCATTCGGAGACTTTCTTAGCGGTGTAGTTTGCACCATGATGTCCCCCGGTGGGTACATTATGGCAAGCCGTGAGGATATCAACGGCTTCTTCGCCGTGAACACATCATCTAATCACTTGATCCGCACAAATATTAAACAAGTAGGGGTCATCCCAAAAACAATGCTTTACGTCTGGTATGCGTTTAATTACACATACCTTTAACCATTAAAAATGGACTTAAATGACTAAAAACGTACTAAAAATACATTGTATTTGTATGTTTTGCATTTGTATTGTGCAGGTAACGGATATCCAAGAAAAGGACAAAAACGAAGCCAAAACGACAAAACCGAGCACGAGAACGGAAAGAGCGTGAAGAGAAGTCAAAGTCTAAAGTCAAAAAGTTTCAACGGGGGTCAAGATCCAGTCAAAGTCAAACCCGGGAAGTGGATTTGGAAAGAGCATCGAAAACCAAACCCGAAAACCTAAATTACCAAAAGTGAGCCCACTCGTACCCACCTAGTGGCCCGGGTCAGCCCACTTTAATACTAAATCCTTAAAACCTAAAACCTTATAAAAAGCCCAAATCCTTTTATACCACACCCGGCCCAACACCTAGCCCAAACCACACCCCTTATAACTACCGTTAACCACAACCCCCTTTATAATACCCCCGTTAGTCCTAAATAGCGACTAACGGTTTGCAAACGTTATAAACTTAAAGACCAAAGACTGCCACCCACAAAGGACTAAAGATGTTATATACTTATATAAGTTGAGGGACCAAGTTCGCCAATTCACCAAACTCCTCACCCTGCACCAATCAAACAAACAAAACAACCCCTTTTTCTGCTCCACCCCCATTTTCACTGTTCACTCTCCACTTCCAAAATTACACTTACCCCAAGGATTAAACCCACCTTCTAGAAGCCAATAATGATGTTTTTGTTTTCAATGAGTGTCGTTTGTCTGACACGTTGGCAATCCAAAAGCAATCATTGGGGAATGATTGTGTGGCAAACATCCAAGGGCTAAGATGAATTTAAAGAAGCACAAGTTGATTTGAAGGGCCAAGATTGATGTTGTTTTTCCTCTCACACAAGAAAACCAGCTAAAAGACCTCGAAGCATCTATCCTATCCTATAAATAGAGGGCTTAACCTTTGTAGTGCGGAGAGTTTTTTTTAGTCTCTTTTTAAGTGTAGTTTTTATTTAAGTTTTAAACGTATTTTGTATTTCGATTCCTTGTAAAAGTTTAAGTTTTTAATGAAAAAATTGAGGTTTGTGTTTTAAGTTTCTGTGTTTGATCATTTATTATAACCTGTTAAGCTTTGAAAAGCTATGAAACAGCTTATTGATCTTATCTAAAAGCTTCACTAAGCTTTTTGTTTCTTGAATCAAGCCTTAGTTTACTGTTTTAATCTCTTTTATTTCCTGTTTTAATCATAAAAATCTAAAAAAATACTAAAAAGATCCACCCCTTAAAACACCTCAGCTTCTTTGGATGATAAGCTAGCTTGGGAAGAGCTTATAGACCTCACTAGATTGTCTTTTGACAAGCTAGAGCTTATAGATTTGATTATTTATCCTGTTTTGAGCAAGGGTGTTTGTAAGTTTTCATTTTTACTTTTCAAGCTTATTTACTGTTTTACTGCTTATTGTCTGTTTTAATTTCTTATTTATGCTTATTAATGTTATCTAATGCTTTTGTATGCCTTGTCATAGTTTAGAAATCCTTTGTTGAAGTTTTCTTAAATCTGTCTTAAATTAGCTTGTTGAATTGCACAATCTGTTCTAGCTTAATTCATTGCTTATTTTTTATTGAAACTTGCTTAATATTGTCTTACTAGCTTATTTAACATCTGGTCTTTACAATTTGTGGGTTAAATCAGTTTGAATCAAGTTTAAATGTCAAGAAAGTTTTTTAAAGGGGTGTTTGGTTTAACCTGCAAAATGGGTCAAAAAGGGTTTTGGAACCATGTGGGTCACTAGTCAACTTTAACAAGCTTTTCTTAAGAGTTTTAATCTGTTTTTAAAAGGTTTTAAGGTTTGAAAGTCTGTTTTTAGGATTTGTCTATTGAATGTTTAAATCTGTGATGTTAAAAAAAGGATTCATAAAGCTTAATTGATTAAGACTTTGTTAACAGTTTTTAAGAAGTGTTTTTGAGTTGTTATTGAAGTCAAAATGCATTAGTATAAGTCTCTTTAATCCTGCAATAGTTATTTTTTATTTCTGTCAAGTTTGGTCCAAAAGTTTTCTAAGTGTGGAAATTTTGATAAACAGCTTTTTCATTTACTTTTTGTGGCTTTCTCTTAATTTCAAAATAGTTTTTGGTTGATGATATAAGTTCTTTGAGGTCCAAATTAAATCTGTTTGAAGGTCTGAGATCCATAAGGATCTGTTTGTTGGCTTAATTTTAAGCTCAAAAGTAGTACTTTGTTAAGATTGTAAAAATTTTCTAAGTATTGTGAATGAACAACCAGTTATTTTATAAGAATTTTAAAGGGCAATTTGGTTTCAAAATAACTTTTTCTTTGCTGATTTAAAATAGCGTTATTGGATAAGCTTTTTAGGCGGTATAAGATGTTTTTAATTAAGGATCCATTTTGTTGCTTAATTTTAAGCCCAAAGTGACCCTTTGCTGTTTTGATTGTCTGATTTGGCCATTTTGCTCTTGTGCTTATTTAAGCTTATCTGCTTATTGCTTCTGCTTATTTAGGTTTAGTTTTGCTTATTGGGATAGATTTTGTCCATTTAGCTTAATTTCTAGCTTTAGAGCTTATTTGAGCTTATTTGCTTTTAACTTAGTATTTTTAAGCCATTTAGTTTATCTTTCATTTTCAGCTTATGTTAGCTTATTTTCTTAAGTTTAATCTAGTTCATTCTTGATTATTAGAGTAGTGTAGTATTTGTTTAAGCTCATTTGCCTTCTTTGTTAGCTTATTTATCCCAAAAAGACCAAACAGTTAGCATTTTAAGCCCTTAAGAGTAAAAAGCATTTTCTGTCTTTCATTGCTTATTTGTGTGCTTATTTTGGGCTTATATAAAAAGTGCCTTTGCAAAAGTTTCTTATTTTGAGCTTATTTAAAAAGTTGTTAAAAAATTTTGCAAAAAAAATGCTTGGGATAGTGGGAAGCCCCAAGTGAGCCTAAGCTCGAACTCGGGACCTCAACCACCATCATCCAAGCATTTTAACACCACACTCACTACCACTAGCACCCTTGGGATTTTTTCGTTATACCTTGCAAAATCAATTCTTTTATCATCATTTTGAGCCCTTATTTTCTATTATAAGGCGTAGCTAGTTTGGGCTTATTTTTAGCTTATTTGATAAGCTATGAGATCAAGCTTATTTGTTCTATCTTTTTCATAACTGTTAGGAGTTTTTAGCAAATTTTCGGAATTTTCCATCTTTATTTGTTATTTTTAATCAATTTTCATAGGTAAAATTTTTAAAAAGTAAAAAAAATAGTAAATTAATTCAGAAAATTACAAAAAAATAGTTTTTAGTTTTAGAATAAATATTTTTAGGTTTACAAAGTTTAAAATCTTTTTCATCATTTTTAGATTTTAAATTTTATTTTTATCTTTTTAAATTAATTTTGGAAATTAGTTTTTAATTATAAAAAGTAATGAAAAATATTTTTCTGAATTTTTTATCTATATTTGGGGGGGGGGGGGGAAATTTTCTAAGTAGAACAATCATTTTTGGAATTTTTAGGTATTAATTTGTTATTTTCTAGGATTTTAAATAGATTAAATAGGTTTTAATTCATAAAAAATTATTAAAAAGCCAAACAAATATAATTCCTTTTTAGAAAATTTTCTTTTGTCATTTTTTAGGGTTTACATGCAAAAATTTCTAGTGTAGGGTTAAAATTTGAAGTAGTTGATATTTTAGACGCGTTTTTAGGATTCCCGTGTTGCGTTTTTAGTTTAAATTTAGTGCCTTTAATTGTTTTTAGTATAAATTACTTTGATTTTCCTAGATTTAGAAAACCAATCCCAAATTTGTCCAATTCAAGCATCGATATCAAACCAACTCTCGACTTTCAATTGCATTCCTCGTTAGGGATAACGACCCGGGAATCATACTCCCGGATTACTATAATTGAGATTTTTGATTCTTACCCTATATTTATATATTTATAAGTATATCTATATATATATATATATATATATATATATATATATATATATATATATACTACTATATCATATATATATATATATATATAAAAGGTATAATCAGATCTGTCAGTTTTTGGCGTCGCTGCCGAAGAGGATTGCTTACGATTGTTGAAGCCGTTTGAAAATTTTTGTTTGAAGATCCTTCCGTGTGAAGTTAAATTGCATATTTTCATATAAAAAAATACAAAAAGATTTTTTCTTTTATTTAGTATATATATAATATAAAAAAACCAAAAATATAAAAACATTATCCATAAAAAGAAATAAAAAAAATTACCAAGTTGGTAAAAGAACACCAACATATAATACTTTCAACTGAAGTATTATCCATTAATAAGTTTCCGAACAAAGATCAAAAAACTTACCTTTTGTGTCTCTTGCGAGGTACGGCTCACCTTTTAAAGTTAAACAAACTCCTTTGTGCGTTTTTCTTTGAAGAGTTACCGAGAAGCGAGTTGATTATTAGGTTTAAGTGTCTTATCTCATTATACATTGTGAATACATTGTGAAAAAAAAACCAAAAAAAAACTTAATTAAAAATAAAAAACCAAAAAAAATCCAAAAAAAATTAGTATAAAATTTTTTTTTACATTTAAGAGACTGCGCACTGTTCTCAATCTCGTAATTTCTAACGTCAACCAACAACAAAGTCAACCGACTTTTGTTGAACCATTTTTAATCTTGTGGAAACCAATTGAAAATCAAGTCCTCCCGTAGTTACGATGAGACGTTAATGTACTATGGCTCAATTGCTGAAGCACACACCGAGGGTTACGGGTTGCCATTGTTGTGCCCGAGATCACCCGCGGACAAACTTTGCGCTTAAAGACGGTTTGCTTACCCTCGTTCAAAACAAACAATTCTTCGGGAACATGACAAAGAAGACCCTCATGCTCACATCCGTTATTTCAACAAGATCACTTCTACGATGAAGTTCCCGAACGTCCCGAGTACGTCGGTAAAGCTTATGCTTTTCCCATTTTCCCTCGAGGGTGCCGCCCGGATTTGGCTTGAAAAAGAACCCCCTCGATCGATTCTCACATGGGATGATCTTGTTTCAAAATTCATCAACAAATTCTTCCCTCATTCTAAAACAACAAATCTTCAGAATGAAATCACGAGATTTCAACAACGATTTGATGAAACTTTTTACGAGGCATGAGACCGATTCAATGATCTTCTTCGGGCATGCCCACATCATGGATTTTTGGAATTACTCAAACTCGATACTTTCTATAATGCTTTGAACTCTAATGATCAAGATTCTTGAATTCCGCCGCGGGTGGTAACTTTTTGGATAAAATGCCTCGTGATTGCCTAAGAATCATCGAGAGCAAATCCAAAGTTTGTAATTCACGTAACAAACCGGTTGTTGCCAAAGTGAGTGCGAGCAGTTCTACCCCCGGTATTTCTCCCGATGTTGCCGAACTTAAAGATATGGTGAAAGCCTTACTTCTCGATAAGAAAAACCAAACCCAAGCTCCCGCTCCCGTGAAAGCGGTCGAGGAAAGTTGTGTTACTTGTGGTGGTACTCATTCTTACCGAAATTGTCCCGCCACCGATGGCAACGTTTATCGTGACAATATTCAAGAATATGTTTCCCAAGCAGCCGCAGCTAATTTCAATCAAGGAAATACCGGTTACCGAGCCCCGATTGCTAATCAAATTCGACCTCCCGGTTTTCCTCCCGTTTAACAAAACCAAGGAAATAACCAAAACCGTTACAACCAAAACCGGGGGAATAATTACAACCAAAGCCAAATTTATCGACCCCCGATTAATCAACCCCCGGTTCACCAAGCTCCACCTTACCAAGCTCCGGCTCCGCAAATACAAGGTGTGTCAAATGATGATTTTCAAAAATATGTCAAAGCTAATGATGCAGTGATGAGAAACATGCAAGACCAAAATCAAAACTTGCAAAATCAAATGACCAATTTAACGGACATGCTTTCCAAATTTGTGAATTCCAATACCGCTTCTACTTCAGGTTCAGGGACACTCCCTAGTAATACCATTACTAACCCGAAGGTAGATTTGAAGGGTATTACCACCCGAAGCGGTGTTGCTTATCAAGGACCCACGATTCCTACTACTTCTTCTTCTCTTCCTAAAGTAGTGGAACGTGAAACCGAGGTGACAAAGGACACGGTGCCTCCTACTAATAACGGAAGCACCAAAGACGTCCAACCTCCGGTTGTCCAAGTTCAACCCCAAGTACCAAATTCTGAGCCCGTTGTTGCTCTCGTTAGTGCTCCGATGCCTAACTTAAAATCGTCGATTCCGTATCCTTCGAGGAGTAAGATGAAAGGCGCCGTGAAAAAGCTAACGACCAAATTGAGAAATTCTATGAAATCTTTAAATATTTGAGTTTTGAAATTAGCCTCACGGATGCTTTGATTCTTATGCCAAAATTTGCCTCAACTCTTAAAGCTTTAATTAGAAACAAAGAAAAATTAAGTGAAATGGCTAGAACTCCTTTGAATGAGCATTGTTCGGCGGTTATCCTCAACAAGTTACCTGAAAAACTTGGAGACCCAAATTTCTCATACCGTGTGATTTTCCCAGAATGGATGAATGCTTAGCCTTGGCCGATCTTGGCGCTAGCATAAATCTCATGCCATTATCCGTATGGGAAAAATTCTCTTCCGGAGCTCACTCCTACTTGTATGACTCTTGAACTTGCGGACCGTTCGATCACCCAACCGATCGGTATCGCCGAAGATGTCTACGTAAAAGTAGGAAAGTTCCATTTCCCGGCCGACTTTGTAGTCGTAGACTTTGATGCCGATCCCCGAGTTCCCCTAATTCTCAGGAGATCCTTCTTATTTAAAAAAAAAAAAAGTAAAGACCGGACGTGCTTTGATTGATGTGTACAAAGGTGAATTAACTCTTCGTGTTGGAAAAGAAGCCATAACATTCAATCTTGATCAAACTTCGAGATACTCCTCTAATTATGATGATATTTCGGTTAACCGAATCGACGTCATTGAAATGGCTTATGAGGAGTATTCTCAAGAAGTTCTCGGTTTCTCCGATGTGATCGCGAGTGGCAATCCCACACTCCTTATTATGACCCGATCGTTTCTACCTCTTCTCCGACTCTCACTCCCTTCGGGGATAGTGATTTTCTTCTCGAGGAAGTCGATGCTTTCCTCGCTCTTGAAGATGATCCAACTTCACCAAGTTGATGATCACTCTTATTATGACCCGGAGGGGGATATTCTTCTTCTTGAAGCATTTCTCAATGATGATCCATCATTACCCCCTCCTACTCAAGGAAATTATTTGCCTGAAATTCAAAAAGAACTTAAAGTTTGTGAAGCTAAAACTGATAAATCTTTAATTGATGAACCTCCCAAGGTCGAACTCAAGGACTTACCTCCTCATCTTGATTACGCATTATTGGAGGGTGACGACAGTTTCCCATCATAATTGCTAAATATTGAGTGTCGAGGAAAAGCGCTCTCATAAAGGTTTTGAAGTAGACAAGCGAGCCATCGTTTGGAAACTCTCCGAATCCAAGGGTATTTAAACCCATAATTTGTACTCACAAGATTCTTATGAAGAGGATACAAACCGGCGGTTCAACACCAAAGATGGGTGAATCCAAAAATCCACGATGTCATCAAAAAGGAAGTTGAAAAACTTCTTGACGCCGGATTAATTTACCTGATCTCGGATAGTCCTTGGGTAAGCCCCATACATTGCGTACCAAAAAAAAGGTGGCTTTACCGTTGTTGAAAATAATGAAAATAAGTTAATCCCTACTCGATTGGTTACGGGGTAGCGTATGTGCATTGACTACCATAAGTTAAATGAAGCCACCCGTAAAGACCACTTTCCACTACCATTTATGGATCAAATGCTCGAGAGATTAGCGGGAAACGAGTACTATTGTTTTCTCGATGGTTTCTCGGGTTACTTTCAAATTCCCATCGACCCTCATGATCAAGAAAAGACCACATTCACGTGTCCTTACGGAACGTTCGCCTATCGCCGCATGCCTTTCGGCTTATGCAATGCACTGGGCACGTTCCAGAGGTGTATGATGGCTATCTTTCATGATATGATTGAAAAAATGATGGAAGTCTTTATGGACGACTTTTCGGTCTTTGGGAATTCATTCAGAAATCGCCTCTCTCGTGTAGACAAGATACTTCAAGGGTGTGAAGACACAAATCTTTGTCTATATTGGGAAAAGAATCATTTTATGGTTAAGGAATGTATTGTCCTTGGCCATAAGATTTCCAAAAATGGGATTGAGGTTGATAAAGCCAAAGTCGATGTAATTGCTAAGTTACCTCATCCTACCACCGTCAAGGGTGTTCAGAGTTTTCTCGGTCATGCTGATTTCAACCGACGATTCATTAAGGATTTTTCCAAAATTTCCCGACTAATGACTCATCTTCTTGAGAAGAATACTCCGTTCATCTTCTCCAATGAATGTATTCAAGCTTTTGAAACGTTAAAGAAAAAACTTACTGAAGCTCCAATCTTGATTACCCCAGACTGGGATTTGCCCTTTGAGCTTATGTGCGATGCAAGCGACTTTGCCATAGGTGCGGTCTTGGGGCAACGTCATGAAAAACACTTTAGGCCTATACACTATGCTAGCAAAACAATGAACGAGGCGGAATCGCATTACACCACGACGGAGAAAGAAATGTTAGCCGTGGTGTATGCCTTTGAAAAATTCTGGTCTTACCTCATCTTGAACAAAAGCATAGTGTATACGGATCACTCCGCCCTAAAATATCTCTTTGCTAAAAAATATTCCAAGGCGATATTGCTTCGGTGGGTTCTCCTCCTTCAAGAGTTCAAATTTAAAGTAATTGACACAAAAGGAGCCGAGAATCTCGCGGCCGATCATCTTTCCCGATTAGAAAATCCTTATGAAAATGTGCTCGACCCAAAGGAGATAAATGAAAAGTTTCCTCTCGAGACACTTAATTTGGTGACTTTTTGTGGTGACTCAAGTACCCCGTGGTTTGCCGATTATGCAAATTACCACGCGGGGAATTTCATTGTTAAAGGGATGTCGTCCCAGCAGAAAAACAAGTTTTTCAAAGATGTTAAACACTACTTTTGGGACGACCCCTATTTGTTCAAAATATGTGCGGATCAAATGATCTGGCGGTGTGTGCAGGCCAAGAAGCTGTTGACATCCTCAAAGCTTGCTACAATGGACCTACGGGGACATTACAGTGCCAACTACACCGCCAAAAAGGTTTTTGACTCAGGATTTTATTGGCCCACGATTTACCGAGATGCCCATGACTTGGTCACCCGATGTGACACTTGTCAGCGTCAAGGAAAAATTTTGCAGCGTGATGAAATGCCTCAAAATTCCATCCAAGTTTGCGAAATCTTTGACGTGTGGGGCATCGATTTCATGGGGCCGTTCCCGTCTTCACGAGGGAACAAATATATACTCGTGGCGGGTTTTGGGCGACTATTTGTCAAAATGGGTTGAAGCGAAAGCGCTCCCCACCAACGACGCCTGAGTTGTTTGCAAATTTCTTAAATCTCTCTTTGCCCGATTTGGTACCCCTCCCCCCCCCCCCACCCCCCCCCCCCCCCATTGTGCTATTCATAAGTGATCGCGGAACCCAATTTTGCAATGACCAGTTTGCAAAGGTCATGCTTAAATATGAAGTTACTTACCGTCTCTCCATCGCGTATCACCCACAAACAAGTGGGCAAGTTGAGGTATCTAATCCTGGCTTGAAACAAATTCTTGAAAGGACCGTGGGTGAAAACTGTGCATCTTGGTCGGATAAACTAGATGATGCACTCTGGGCCTTCTATACTGCTTACAAAACACCCATCGGGTGCACCCCATACAAGCTCGTGTACGGAAAGGCATGTCATCTACCGATCGAGCTCGAGCACAAAGCTTACTAGGCCTTGAAGCATGCAAACTTTGACCTTGAGACCGCGGGTGATCACCATAAAGTTCAACTCAATGAATTAAATGAACTTCGTGATCATGCCTATGAGAACTCTTTGATCTATAAAGAGAAAACAAAGAGGATCCACAACTCAAAGATCAAAAACCGCGTTTTCAACGTCGGTGATCAAGTCCTCCTCTTTAACTCTTGATTAAAGATGTTCTCGGGAAAGTTGAAATCCCGTTGGTCCGGACCGTTCACCATAACCCAAGTCTTTCTATATGGCACCGTTGAGTTATCCCAAAACTCCAGGCCAAATTTCAAGGTGAACGATCATCGAATTAAGCACTACTTTGGAGGGGACGTACCTCAAATGGTTATCCTGGATCTCCAAACCTTCCCCAAGGACAAATGAATTTGGGGATTGGATCAAGCTTAGTAACCCTAAACAAGCGCTTCGTATGAGGCACCCCATGCTTATCCGTAGTTATAATATGTAGTAATGAATAAGTGTTTTTTTGTTATGAGAGGCTTGCCTCTTTCCATTATCGTTTGCTTGTGTTTTTGTGATTGTCCAGGATTGTTCCGGATTTTTGAAGCCTCTCATGCTCGCGGTTTTTGTCCTTCGATCACTCGAGCTTTAAATCCTCAGCTTCATTTAGGAAATCCAATATCCAAATCTTATCGACTAACATTTATCTTTAAGCATACTTAATAAACGGCTTAGGATTTACGCAGAGACCCTTCTTAAAACATTGAGGACAATGTTTAATTCTAGTATGGGGGGGGGATCTATCGATTTGATTATGCCTGCAGCCATTGTTTTCGCGTAATCCCGTTTTTACCACCAAAATTTCAAAAAAATGAAAAAATTTAAAATTTTTCAAAAATAAAATAAGTGTTTTGTCACAATTTTGACTTT